>JADANM010005043.1:6583955-6603092 GCA_026213755.1 Eurema hecabe | reverse complement strand
CATCAGATGTTAATACTCATTAGCCCAGTAATTTCGCTGGCTACAGTGCCCTTCAGACCGGAGCACAGTGACATTATCACATCACTGTTCAGGCAGTAGAATGTCTGTATAGGTAGGTACTCTTTCTTTAAGGACACCATGTCGCAATGAAGTTATAAAACGTTTATACAAGCGATAAGAAATGTTTATTCGTAAATCAGCCAATGAATGCAATTAGGCTGCAAAATTGTAGAAAAGAATGTACTATTGGTTATTAGTGAATGGCATATACCACAACTTTAAACCATAAACAGTAAACCACATAGTTAAAAAAAACCACAAAGAACAATGAAACAATAATCTATTATAAAAAACAACGACGGGGTTACAACACTTGTAACTCGAGATCGGCTAGACCATCTCGAGCCATCTCATCATTTGCATGGTATCTGGTTAGTTGGAGTTGAAAAATGTTAAAGTTGGGGGGAAGCAAAATTTATGTGAATCTCCACGCGGACGGAGTCGCGGGAAACAGCTAGTAATGATTAAATCACAAACTCAATACATCTATAGTCTATACTCCTATACTAATAATATAGAGAAGTAAAGTTTGTGTGTTAGTTAAATTGTAAGGGGTAATCTTGGAATTTACTGAACCGATTTTTAAAATTCTTTCACAAATAGAAGGCCACATTAAGTGTGAGCTGAGTGTCATAGGTTATATAATAAAGTTACAAAAATAAAAAAGGATTATTAAGGTTATTCCCAACAAAGTGGGCAGGGGTCATCTATAATATCGACGACCGCTTGCCGCAGTGGTAGTACAACTGCTTTCTGCGCGAAGGGTCGGGTTCGATCCCATTTATTTATATCCCGTATTTTTATGGGGTCTGGGTGTTGCTATGTATTGTATGTATGTATTTACAAAAGAAAAGTATGTATATGTAATTTATTCCGTTATCCAGTTGCCATACTAGCTTGGAACTAGATGGCGCTGTGTATAAATGGCCTGAAAATATTTATTTAAAATATTATTTATTTATCTCAAAATCACAACCGCATCTAACCTCTCTAAAACAAAGGAATGCATACTCTAATAAATACGAATCGACATTCAAAAATTCAAGTCGTTAAGCGGTCACCCATCCAATCGGCGCCGCTGTAACCGACGCTTAACCACCGTAAAACAATGCTCATTTGATCTTAATGACGCTGTATTTGCTAAGGTAATCATTATTTTTATGATCACAATGATTGCTTTAGTGCAACGAGATGGAAGATAGGAGATTGTATCGTGCATTTTTGCATAGAAAGTCTTACTAACATTATAAACTAGCTGTTGCCCGCGACTCCGTCTGCGTGGACTTAAATATGAACTTTAACCCCTTCCCCTAATAAAGTTTACATTATTTTTAAGATGTTATCTGCTAGTCGGGAAGGGGGCAAATCTAACGAACCAAAAACCATGAAAATTGGTCTAGCCGACCTCGAGTTATAAGTGTTGTAACAAATCCGTCTTTGTTTTATATATATAAATGTAAATTATGGGTGTTTGGTAGTTTGTAAAGTTTTCACTCGAAAATTACTGAAAAGATTTGGATGAAATTCAGCGTTATATTAACGTATAGGATGCTTATTACAATATTGCCCCGGATTATGCTATAATTTTTTTTTTTTTATAATATGAAGAGGGGAGACGAGCTGGACGCACTCCTGATGGTAAGAGTAACGCCAGCCCATAACCAATGCAGTGCTACCCGGAACTATGCTATAAAGCCCAACTCCAGGCAGGGGTGCACTACACCGACGCTCCCCACTTTGAGTCTACAGATGTTAAGACTCATGAGCCCAGTAATTTCGCTGGCTGATAATTACTGAAAGACTAAACTTTTAGTTAAGTTCATAATACATAATGTCTCGTATCATTTTTTTTTTTGTATTATAATGTTATATCGCTGTTTAAAGACAAACGGTTCACTATATACATACGTACGTACATACATACATAGAGAAGTATCGATGACAATGCCCACTCGATTCTTTGTTTAGAATCGTTGTTGTGAGAATCGATTAATGTTGATATATCGAGTCGAGTTTTGAAAACATCCGCTCATATTCACATGAGAAGGTACATGTTACTTTATTATACTGTTATTAAATCCAAAATATTATAAATGCGAAAGTAACTCTATCTGACTGTCTGTCTGTCATCACGCTAAAACTACTAAACGAAATTTGGTACACAGATGGTCTAGACTCTAGAGCTTTGGAAAGAACATAGGCTACTTTTTAACTAGAAAAAAGGGTTAAAGGGGGGAGGGATTGGGGGGTCAAAATTTATATGACAGTCCACGCGGACGGAGTCGCGGGCAGCAGCTAGTATTTAATATAGCGTATACAATATCTGTTAAACAGAGCTGATATTATGTTTAACCGCGATAGTGAACAAAGTTTTTTATCTAGGAAGTTGTTTTAATCTATGAAGAATCATAATTAAATATATTTTATACACTTTAGTGTTAGTGGTGGTAGTAATCTTTTATCTACTAAAGAAAAATTTTGAAAATTATACAGGTAGATAGATACTTTATTAAAGCACAATACACAAAAACGTACAGAACTACAAGAAACATATAGAAATGTGGATTGTTCTTATGAAAAGACGCCTGGCTTAACTTTTATGTCACAGCAACAGCGACCTCGATTTTACGCTTTTTATTTCCTTTACCAATAGAAAATCACACTATTCTTATTCATCCTATCCTAGACTACTAATATAATAAATGTGAAAGTCTGAGAATCTATGTTTGTTATCCTTTCACACAAAAACGGCTGGGCCGATTTAGTTTTAATTTTGATAGGTGATAGTAGATACCCTGGAATAAAACATAAGATACTTTACATCCCGGTATTGTTCCGGGAACGGGAACAACACGAGGAAAACCGCGGGGCAGTGCAAGTAAGTTATACTAACCCGAAAACATTTTATATACCCACCCATATTAGGATCTAACATCAAAAGAGAAAACACTACTAAAGGCGGGTCTTATCATTAAAAGCTATTTATTACACACAACCTATGACACAAGGCATATTATACTATATCTATATATAATCTTACATAATAGTCTCCAAACTGACACTACCAAATTCCATATCAAGTTCAACCGTGAGACGAAAGGTCAATGTCCCTTAGAGCTTTACCGAGCTTTCGTAAGCTTTCCGAGAAGCTCTAGTGGAAGTGTGTAATGTGATACAATGAACACGTTATTTGAAGGCTGTTCAATTCAATGTTTGTTGTGTTGTGGCTCTGAATGTTTTGGAAGAAAGTTTTGGTTTTTAAGAGCTTATAGTTATCTAATTAAATATTTAAGACCAAGTATAGGTACAGTAGTAATCGTTTGCGTGTGTGCTATGAAAAATATAATTCACCCTCGCTCTGACGGTGTTTTTTTTACTAACTTTTAAAACTTCGAAAAAAATAAAATGGTGTTCTTCGAACAGAATTTAGTAATATTGTGACAAATTCCTGTATTTAACACTTACTAGCTGACCCGTACCCACTTCGTTTTTCATAATGTTAATAATCATTTCGGTATTTATATAGCCTATGAAACTCAGCAATAATGTGGCTTTCTATTGGTGAAAGAATGTTTAAATTTGGTTCACTAGATCCCGAGATTACCCCTTACAATTTAACAAACACAAACTTTACTTCTTTATAATATATTCGTACAGATTCTTAAAGATCCTAGCATACATAGGATAGCTTAAATATACTCTGAATATAATTTAGTACGACGTCTCTTTAAAACTTCTATATAATTGTTCACAATGAAAGCATTGAATATTTTAATTCCCAGACAAAGAGATAAACTATAAAACACATGCCTTGACCCACTATCCCACTACCATAAATAGTAGATGGGTCACTTCATAACCTATTTAGAAATGGAAGATAACTCGCCCACTTTATGAATGTCATGCACTTAAGAGGCATAACTATATATGTATACTAATATTATAATTGGCGTATTTGGTCGAATATCAGATGTGACCTAACGTTTGTTTAAAAAAAAACAAAAAAAAATCATTGATGACAACAAGAAGCAGCATATAGCAAATGTTAAAGTCATCTTTATATCTGAAACGATTCTATATAAGTGAAAAAAAAGTAAATTCATTAAGTATACTCAAGATGTGTTCTGACAGAAGTGACAGGTTCTTACTACGTGGTCTAAGGCCTTTTTATTAGTGGTAAAATAGTCATAGGTTACTAATAGACCTCGGGGAAATGACCAGGGGTTATTGTGTTGACCAGGCGTTTTAATTAAATGGCTTTATTTTTATCTATAAGGAATAGAAAGTTATTTACTGTTACTAAAATAAACACACTCAATTTTCCTCTTGATATACCCAAAACAAAATTATGAAATATAAATACCTAATCTAGAAATAACCGTTATTCATTAATAATTCTTATTATAAAAATTATATATACCTACAATAATTTTCTGACGTGCTTTAAATGCGCATTGTTAAGAAATGCACGATTACAAAATGCGTAGAACGTTCGAACAAAATATTTCAATACATTTCGATGTGAAAATTAAAAAAAAGCGTGAAAAAGAAAAATATTACTCACCAATGAGGTTTTAACTTGGAGTTGGCACACTGACCTATAAATGATGTACGTAAATTCAAACGTGGAACACAAAATTTGAACCATACACAGCCATGAAGCGCGCGCAAAGTTCGCGCCACAACTGACAGATGCGCGCGCAACGCAGCAGCTGATTTGATGCAGAGTATACAACAACCATAGACAATTTTGTACTCTAGAGCCATATTTTTAAGGTTGCATTTGACTTTGACATTTGACATATATGGTTTTTAATAAAAATGCAACCGTAATTCTTTATGCTAAGAGTTATAATTGAATAGATAATTCAAAGGTCCAGGATTCATAGAAGGGTGTCCTAGACTAAAGAGGTTGAGCTGTATTGACATTTTAATGTTTTCTACGAACACATGGAGAAGAAAATTGTCGCCTTGAAGTTTTCCAATTAATGAATAATTAACATGCTTCGTCTCTCTATATACGGTACATTATACTACAATTTTTACAAGTCCTTAAGGCAATTTAAATGTTCTTATGTGACACATTAAACAATTTAATGATAGATATTGGGCAAAGATATAAATTCTTTAAGACTTGATTAGTTTTTTAATGCTTGTTTCTTCGGATTCGTTTTTTTCAAGAAAAACACCATAAAAATTGAATTTAAGTGCTTGATTATAAATTGATCTAAATCATACATTATAAGATTAGTTACAGCCGGATTGCACCACTTTTAACTCAATCGACTGTATCGATTTTAATAAAATCTTGCTTCTAAAATAATAACCATAATATTTCACATATAAGTTGAATCGAGCCACGTTATTATTAATTAGTTAGTTTATGCTTCGTTTAAAAAATATAATATAATATAAATAATCATAATCTATACAAAATTTCTATTATGAAAGAGTTAACAAAAACGGCAAATATATTATTTCAACTTTGACACTTTTTAATAAAATTTAAAGAAATCGACTAGGACGAAGTCGCGAACAATAAAAGTATTTAATGAATACGAGTAGATATCTAATCGAACTAGATGTTCTGTATATTTGAATAAATAAACATATAAACGTTACGGACCTACAGCAAAGATCATTGAGCCCTTATCTGCGTATTGAGGTCAAACACTGTATTATCAAATACCTCGTATTTAATGTATCAATTAAAGTCGTTTATATTCGTAATTAATAGAAACAAAGATACCATTGTTATAAAATTGTTAGTGTAGTTTGTCTATGGTAGGAAAACTATAATAAAAATATTGTATGTGTAGATACTTATAAGCATCTACGAACAGCATTTCCTATGTATTTTGAATTTTTAAAGTGAGTACACGCAAAAATTTGTATAATTATTTTAATTATATCGTATTTGTATTGTTTTTCGTAAAACATTAAAAAATACACCAATAATGTAAACATTATTGTTAAAACAAAACGCATTATATTATCCTTGTTGTCCTGCGGATAAGTAACCCGAAACGTCATCGTCAATCATTAAAATTAAACGTGAAAAATATGACATTGTTTTTTTTTATTTGAATGGCGTATGAGTTAAGGATACCGGAACAAAATGGGCACTGGGCATCCTGTAATAGATTCCACATTCTCAGCCATCAGCCATTCGTCTCGATGTCAGTCCATTCCCGTGACGATATGACCTGAATGATTCTAGATGGGTCTTAATGGTACCACCTACAGAGGTACAATCTTTGTGAGTATAGTACGCGTCATTTATGTTTAGCGCTGGACGAGAATAGCTGCGCATCGGTAGAATCGCGCTCGTAATTGACGTATTGGTGCGAGAAAGACAACACGGCTGGGACAACCAATCAACGCTCGCGCATCCGACGATCACGCGCCCCGCGCGCCGCGCCGTTTCCTCGATACCTTATTTTTGACTTCTGCGCAGGTTTCGTTCAGCGCTTAAGATTCGTGACGCGTACTATACCTACCGTACAACAGTAGCGGCATATTATTATTAGTTAGTATATAAAAGAAAGTCCCTACGTGTGCAATCTTCTATCTTTAAAACTGTGCAATCGATTTTCATATAGTTTTTTTATCAGATAGAGTGATTCAAGAGATACACCTTGTATGTGCATAAGACATGTAAAAATGCAAGAAATGACGCGGGGCGAGGTTACTTTTTTAATGATAAATAACTACCTATACCTATAAACAATCACTAAGCCTTACGAATGTTGCCAGCTCATTCAAAAAGGGAAAAAGACAGGATTTTTGACAAAAAGGGAATAAATGACGAGATAAAGGAATTAATTTTGACGACCGCTTGGCGCAGTGGTAACACAACTGCTTTCTGCGCGAAGGGTCGTGGGTTCGATTCCCACACCGGAAAAATATATTTGTTATTTACATTTGTATTTTTCTGGGGTCTGGGTGTTACTATGTATTGTATGTATGTATTTACAAAAGAAAAGTATGTATATGTAATTTATTCCGTTATCTAGTTGCCATAACACAAGCTTCGGCTTAGCTTGGAACTAGATGGCGCTGTGTATAAATGTCCTGAAAATATTTATTTATTATTTATTTAATTGTGAGAATTACTGTAGAATATGTCCCATATGGTATACATAGGTGCAGCGGGAAACAGATCGCGTAAACTCGAACAAATTATTATTTATGATAAATTATAACAGATGGGTTTTAATTTATAATTGTCTGAAAGTGTTGTCTGTTTTAAATTCTTAGTAAAGTCAAAGTCAAAAGTATCTTTATTCAAATATAGATGATGATTTCCTTATTAAATTTAAATATGTACTTATAAATTGGGGGTTATACGCGTGTATATAAAGGTACATATTATCAAATATCAAAACAATCACCTGCTAGGTAAAGTTCAGTGACACTGTCCACCTGTAACTCCAAAACACGACAGCTGTAAAAAGAAATTTATTAAATCTATCTAAGTTTTCAAGGGCAATTTTATTACGCAGTAAAAGAGTCGTTCACTGACACTATTCATGATTAAGTTAGTACTTAACGTTCAATATTCACCTTTCATTTACTGTAAACTTTCTTATAAAAATAAACGATAAAACGTTACACCAATAAGAACTAAACGCTTACAAAAAACAATACATTAATTACTCTTTTGATCTACTTGATCTCAAAAGTACTCTCAATTTCCATTTCCTACAAGAGTCTTATAAGAAATAAAATTATATCGCAACTACACGTTCACGCTCGGCCTTTTAATTTTACGTTCAATTTAAAAAAAAATCGTATGTTTATGAGATTACGTAAAAAAATATAAATAAATAAATACCTGTGACTTCAACTTGTCAATTATCGCGTCTATTTCCCAAACAGAACTTATTTTGTTTTTTCTAATCGTAACAAGCCTTTATGCGTGCAATTGCATTGCAAACGCATATTTAACTATGTATAATAATATTATTTTATATATTACACAGTCCAATCTATACCACTGGATAATAACTCAAAGCATGACATACAAGTACGTTAAACTATAACAAAATCAAAACATCTAGTTCCCAAAGGATTTATAAAAAATGCCAGGACGAAGGGCAACGAACCCTCACATCGTGAGAGCGTTCCTACGTAACTCATTATTTTTTTTTTACTCTCATAGACTGATACATCTGACGTTCTGAGAAGTCTTTCCTTCCTGGTTGGTTACTTTTATTTTTAAAAAGTAATTGTTCTTATTCTAAAAAGTTTGATTTAGATTTAATGGGATGTAAGTAGGTTAAATAGGTTTTCTTATAATAATTAATTATTGGGATCGTAGCAATATTTAGTGTTATTCAATTAGATAAAACAATAAATAAATAATTTTCTTCCATTTTAAAATAACTATTCTTTGATGAGCACTTTTACTTATTTACACGACGTTTTGTACACAAGAATTTAAGAAAAACTGTTTGCTGAACCAATTTTGATGGTTCACGTCGGGTGGATAAGGTTTTCACGGATTTTATTAAGTTTCGCACCGTAGAAAACTGTTGTGTTAAATCTCATCTTATCTATATATATAAAAGAAAGTCGTGTTAGTTACACCACCACCATTACACACTCGATAACGGCTCAACTGATTTGGCTGAAAATTGGTGGGGATGTAGTTTAGAACCAGGAAAAGGACATAGGATACTTTTTATCCATTTTCCAGGGGAATAATTGTCGCGGGCAACAGCTAGTATTTGCTAAAAGCAAAAATTGTGCCTCTTTTTCAAAGTGTATTAGAAAGAGTCAAGGACAGTCATGCTTTTGAGTAGGTACATTTATATTTAGGGTTACAAGTTAAATGATAGAATCAAATCAAAGCAGGTGTATTACAATTAGCAAAAAATATTAGCACCTGATTTTCGTGGCATTGACCTTCAGATTTAAAATATTTAAATAATTTATTTTTTAAAACTATCAGTGAAATACAATTTCAATCTTAAAAATAACTAAACAGCTTTCGTTATTTGCCCTTCATAGAATTATTACAAGCATAAAACTATTGATGATTCAAAATTATTAAGGTTGATACACGTAAAGTTTTTTAATTAAATAATATTGAATAATAGCAATGATTAAGTTTTTTTTTGCACACAAATTAATTATAACTGTTTTATGTGTATAATAAATGCATAAATGTGGATCAAACCGCAAAGCGCGACTAGTTCTTTTTTAAGAAAAATACAAAATTTTTAAGACAACAAGATAAAGTAACAAGATAAAGTAAAAAAACTAAAACCCAACTACGACAAAAAACGACGCTGAAAAAGTATATAAGTACCCCATGAATACAGGTAAAGTCACAAGCAAATGCTAGTAATATATATATATTCGAAATGTACAAGTGAAGCGCTTTAAAATTATACCAAACACGGCATATCTAGCTTAACTTTATTTTTTTACTCTGTATATTTTGTCCGCTAGAGGGCGCCACATTGAATTTGGTGAAAATCTATATAGCCTATAACCAGCGGACAATTAAGACGCTTCTAATGATATGTCATTTGTCGAATTCTGATTAGTGGTTTAGAAGTTACGAGGGAACAGATGAACATACATACATACATACATACATACATACATAGCCTGTCAAAATCATAACCCTCCTTTGGCTTTGCCGTAGTCGGGTAAAAAGAGAAAAATAGAGTTTCATCTTTCAATATTCTCATGTTATTTTTATGTTAAAAAAAGCTTACAATAAAACTCTCCACATAAATAATCTATATATATATTTAAAACAAAGACGGGTTTGTTACAACACTTATAACTCGAGATGGGCTAGACCAACTTTGATGGTTTTTGGTTCGTTGGATTTATCCCCGCTCCGAATAGCAGAATACATTTTAAAAATACTGTCAAACTTTATATGAAAATCCACGCGGACGGAGTCGCGGGCAACTGCTAGTAAACTATAAAACGCAAAGTCATCACGTTGCCTAAATAATAAATGAAATAATTAAAAGCAGATGTAGATCTATAAACACCTTTACTATGATTATTATTTAATATAATCTATAGCTTTAAATCTTTAGGGAGAACCAGATTTAAAAATCGTATAATCAGGCAGAAATCACTATTAGTGACAAGGCCGCCATTACAGGTGCGTAGTTTCTTGTTGTATGTCACCGGAAAATAACAAGAACAGAAAATTTATAAATTTCCTAGGAAATTTATAAATTCTAAATTCTAAACGAAAGACAAATTTTATTATTATACGGCCACATTTTCGCAAATTTATCAGAAAACAACCAGCGAAAGCACTTCTTTGTTCTTTTGAGACTTCTTGATATATGAATGACGAAAGATGTGGTTAAAACATTCTACGGAATAATGCTTAAATAATAACACATAATGCGAAAAAATGCTATAATTGAAAATCCATGTTCGTTACGATAATCGTGAATGTTATAGGCTATATATTAACCCGACTAGTAAAAATTCTATGTCGTTTTGAAATAACAATCACGTTGCAAAATATGTTAAGCTTATAAAGGAATTATAGTTGATAAATTAATTATCAATAATACTGTCTTTAACAAATCCTTTAACGCTTCTTTAATTGTTTATAATACCACGATAATGATAAAAGATATCCGACTAGCACTTATATATATGATAATTACTTTTTCCATACAATTAATAAGGATACATGTAATAAGGATACAGTTTTTTTTTTTATAATATGAAGAGGGGAGACGAGCTGGACGCACTCCTGATGGTAAGAGTAACGCCAGCCCATAGCCAATGCAGCGCTACCCGGAACTTTGCTATAAAGCCCAACTCCGGGCAGGGGTGCACTACACCGACGCTCCCCACTTTGAGTCACCAGATGTTAAGACTCATTGGCCCAGTAATTTCGCTGGCTACAGTGCCCTTCAGACCGGAGCACAGTGACATTTGCACATCACTGTTCAGGCGGTATAATATCTGGCACTGTGGGGTACCCACCCAGTCGGTCTCCTGCGAAAGAGACCTACCCCCGGTAAAAACAGTTTTTATGCTTGCAATATATTAGCTTTTCCACAAACAAAATCAATATAATAGTCATAGAATAAAAACACCCAGAACGGCAGTATGAGCTCGCAGTGACGTCATTTCAATCCAGACTATCAGTCTATGTATTATACGTCTATGGTAACAGCAATATTCTCTATGTGGAATAAAATGTAAACTTACCCCTTTATATTGATAGTAAAGACTATAGATAATATTCCAGTGTATATAGCTTTTATTTTTCAACGAACAAAGAGCCCCGATACTTAAAATCTCGTTACGTTTTCTATAAATCAATGTGCAAGCCCCTCATTTGATTGCCAGTATCTCAACTATAGAATCCCCTAAGATTTGATTGCATCCTGACCATTTCCGTTGCAGCAGCTGCATAAAGACAATACGCTATTACCGAATCCAAACCATAGACAATTTTTTTTTCTCCAAATTAAACGCGCCGTGACCATAGAGTATATGCAATTGGAATTTATTTAAATTCGAATGCTGGAAACTCATTATTTTATAGACAAATGATTCGAAATTCAATCAAGCAGCTATAGACGGTATAGAGTATAGACTAATGAGAGCATATTGTTTTTGGCAGTGCATTGCCCTCACCACGTGTGTCCACACGTGTTGAGGTTCCTTTGTCCAAATCTTTCCTTTTTGAAATCCTTTCTAAGCTCCAAATATTGAGGAGGGCTAGGAAGACGATTGGACACAAAAATGCGTGGAGTCGAGTTTTCGTTTGCATAATTTATTTTTTACAAATGTGTGAACTATTTACTGTAGTATATTAATATTTAATTGGTAGGTACCTATGGTGAAGATTTAAGTATTATTTAAAGGTTATTTTGTAAACTTAAAAATAATAAATGTTTTTTATAAAATCTTACCACTTTATTATGCAATAGCCTTCAAAATTTATAATTCAAAACTCACATGACAAATATAAAATAAAAATCACTAATTTATATTCACTACTATACTATACTTAAAATTATAAATACTACTATACTATACTTAAAAACAAGCATCTCCATATCTTTTCTGGCTGATACAACCGTGTGACCCTAAGGTTGCACTTGTTGTGCGAACAAAAGGCAACCCTCTCAAAATTCCTTATTCCTGCGACATCGTTACTCCGCTCGTCATACAATACTCCTTTTTATATTCAAAAGCTTTATGTTACTGTATTTCAACTCTGAACCCTATGTGACGTAGGTATATGTCATTAACCTATAATTTGTTTACGTTTTAACTTCAAATGTAAGAATTAAATGTTGGTTTAATTTAAGTCTATGAGTCGTGAATGTCTAAGAGAAATTTACATGATCTTTGTAATTTTCTTCTTTTAAAATAACCCACGTAGTTTTTGCTTCCCTGCCAATACTGGGATGAAAAGTAACCTATGTGTTAATATAAAATCTAATCTATACGTATGCCAAATTTGTTCAGTTGTTTTTGCGTAGAAAAGCAACATTAGGTACTTTACATATTTTAATTCATGTAATTTCGTGTTTATAATATTTGTAATACAAAACCTCAAATGTTGTTTATATCTGATGATTACGTTCGTTGGTATGATGATAAGATTATGGACAATTTTAAACACTTTCCTATTGTCAAGTCTTGTATTTATTGTCAAATTTATGCAAATAAGGCAAATCGTTCTGCACTCCTATATAATTCAAAATTATCAGTGACTTTCATACTTGATTATAGATTTTTGGGAAATAGTGAAAAACTTCTTTAAAGATTTTCCTATACAGACATACATACCGTCTAAGTTACCAATAATTCTTTAACCCAAATAGCGAAACTCGAATCAATGAAAACCATAGACAATCAACGTAATTAAGTTTCGAAAAAAAAAGTTACAAAAACCCGTTGAAAGTAAGAGCTATCTTATTTTTTGTCGTATTCGTTACACAAGGATGCTACAAACCGCAGTCCTCTTGAAATTACAAAATTGTAATTTTATGAAGCACTCTCGATTTCAAGCACGTTTTAGTCGGTAGCTTTAAGTTTTTGTAATCAGGCTTTTTGGGTTCTCAAGGACTTTGGGGAATTGTGGTCGATCGTGACTTGAGTTTTTTACTCATCTATTAGTGTAATGCTTGCCGGTATTTTTACTCTGTACTGATCTTCGCAAGGACACAGATAAACGCTCGATATTTCGCTTTGAAATATGGCAACACTTATTTAAATATAAATATATTTTGCTGAAATCTTTTTCTAACAGTTTTTTGTCACTAATGTTTTAATACTTAATAGCAACACTTCGCTATTTTACTCGCATCTTTTTTTATAAAATGTGTCCTAAGTACCAATAGTGTCTATTCTACCTACATGTCATAATTAAGTTTTATTCATACTTGCATACATTTTTGCTATACACTTCCCCATTTATAATGTAAGAAAGGATAAGATTTTAAACTTAAATTTAAAAAAATTCTATTTTTAAGTTAATAAGTCAAATTTTAATATTTTCTTGCAAGGTACCTACTTTTTAATTACCAATAGAGCAAATTTGAAAATTTAATAGCATTGCCCTACAAAATGAATATCATTACATCGTTTTATGAAAATTATAAGAAATTAATAAAAAGTTCGTTTCCGAAAAACCGTCTCTAACGTTCGTAACGTCAATTTTATAATTGTTTGTATTAAATTCCAATCAAAACATTCACTTTTCAATAAACACCAATACGTGCATTCGGTAGATTAATTCTTTAAAAAGCACGTCCATTGAATTATAAATCTTATGGCAATGGAATTACAGTTTATTGTAGTTTAGAGGACTTGTAAATATCAGCGGAAGTTTTGAACAATACCACGTACAAATTACAATCAAAACAGAAGTCATTCGTAATGCAATGTAACCTTAGATGCGGAGAAATTATCATGTCATATACCACATAGGAGTGGCATTTAATGGTCTAATAATTTTGTACCGTGCGCAGGATAATGGTAATTTTATCCTGCATTACATCCAGGCTAGTTGTGGACTTGTGGGTGACAGTTAAAACCTGAATACCTGATTCCGTTTTTATTTTTCGGGCTATTTTATAGTCTATGACACTGACATAATAATAATTTGGCGTTCTATTTTTTTCATGATCTTGACAGCTGTCACTTCGTGGATTACTGTCCGATTACATTTGTTAAGAATTCGTCGAGTATTAATCGAACGTAAATGCGTAAAATAATGAAAAATAAGAAAAGGTAAACTGAAATGGCTTATTTTTGGATGGATTATCTAAAAATAAGTTCAGTAGAATCAAAGATTAAGCTAAAACTTTACCAAATAAAATCTGTTTTGACTAAAACATTAAACAATATTATGCATTACACTTACTTATTTTATATATGTACATTTCATTATTTCAGTAATTATAAAAAAGTATACTTATTGACAATAAAATGGTTTTATTATTTAATAAATAAGAGCAACTAGGCCGTGTCAGCTGAGTTTAAAGAGTATCTGTGCCCATTTGACATTAAAGGGGATCGCGAGGGTCCTGTAATGGGCGGCATCCTCCGCAATCACGGCCTAGGAATCTGTGACGCGGAAATATTGGCGCTAACACACTGCCTGACAGTTCTTTTCTTTTTGTTTTTTTTTTATAACCGTCCAGATACTTTTTTAATTTGAATTTCGATTAACTGTCTGACATGTACACAATCACATTCGATCTTCTAATGTAATGGCTGTCGACATATTTGACATATTTTTTAATTGACCTTTTCATGTGCGATAGAATATTTATTTTCGAATTAAAGCATTAGAGACTATTATTAGATTGTTGTACACTTTTAAAAACATTTTCACAAACGGGTTCTTGTTGGACATTTAGATTTTTTTTTAGATGTTCTGTCAAATTGTAACACGCTGAACTATGAAATAATAATGGACGTCTTATCTACAATATTTATAAATAAAATTCAACAAAGTATTTATAGGATTTTGATGATTTAATTTTCTAAATTAACACTAAGTATATGATGTTACTTAATACTATTACTATGTACTTTATCGGGCGGTGTGGCCCGCGCTGCGCATGCGCACGTCCGATTGTCACCTGTCAAGTTGCGACACGCTGCACGCTCACGATCACGTCTCCTTGATACTTAGTTAATGCACATTCGGCCTTGGAAGTAATGGATTGCCTTTGTGACATTTATTTATTGCATACAATTTTATCTGTTTTGTGTCATTTTTGAAAGGAACTATGTCATCGTTATTGGTATATGATAATATGCGTAAGATTTGATGGTAGCTTTTTTTATAGTTGGGACATCCTCCTCGGGTTACCTAAGCACCTTCTTAAGCTTTTCTTCACTAAAAAAACCTTAAATCTCTGATTCAACAGCAGTCAACGTCGTATTCAAATCGACTAATATCTCATAGCTCCAGGATCTGTTTAATAATTTTGCCTAGACTCGTGAAAACCTGTTCAGTCTTAAAACAACATTCATCAGTAAAAATTAATACATTCTATATGTACGTTACATAACGTAATATTAAAATGTAATAAAGACAATAAACATAGGAACTTTTATTCAAAACAACCCTTTAATCTTGTATCAAACTCTCGACAAAGCAAAACTAAAGATATGCGGGTCAAATCGATGAGCTATTATCATTCAAGTACTCTCTTCCATAAAACCTACCCCTTTATTTTGCCGCATTATACTTTTTATTCAGTTACTTTGTAAGACACTAGAATTCGTTTTGTTAGCTAGCTTACTAATTAAATATTGTTTCGGGAATATTTAGCATCTTGATTGGTTATGAATGTTATGGTAAACGTTATTGTTTTTATTTGAAAATGAAACAGCTGCTTGATACAGAATGAAATGAAAACACCTAATAAAAAAGACTAGGCTAAGAACGAGCTGCAGTTAATATAAATATTTTTTTATATCTATGCTGAAAGATGTTGTTTTGTTTTACAGTTTTCATTATATTATGTTAAAGACAATACAAAATATGCTTCATAAAAAAATTGTTTACGTTAGAATATATACCTAAGTCTGATTAGCAAACTAAAAGACACTGCTTACTAATTTAATCCAAATTTTTAACTTAGTCCTTAAAAACCGTTTTGAGATTCAGACAACTAATTTAATGACAATTAATTTAAATAGGAATAAATTAATTGTCATCGGGTTTTTTTTTCCAATAAGAGTCACGGAACGCTCTTAAAGTTTTTAACTAGAGTTTTGGCGGGAATCGTGCGGCGTCTTTATGTAATCTCGATTGAATATTCCTTTTTTGGTGCATAAAGTGATTTAATGATTGTGATAGTGTATCATGCATAGTGTATCATGATGTGTAAACTAGCTAATAAGTGTCCAAGAAATGAAGAATTCATTTGAGAGCGCTTAGTAGCGCCGCGCCGTTCCGATTGCTCCAAGATTCGTCTAGGTTCTTCGTAAAGCTCACTATCACTTTACGAAGGGCAGAACGAAACGACTGACTGACTCTACTAAAGACGACTTGATGACGACTTTACTTGACTCATATAGACTTATCTTGACCACGTTGCCTCTTATTACATATTATTATTTACATTGACATTGGCAAAAAGCTAGACGCTAATGCCTTAATATAAGAAAGAAGAAAGAAGAAAGTTTTTAACTCTAAAATTGAATCATTTTTTAGAACTTTTTTTTTAAATATCAATTCTAAGCAGATAATCATTGGAAATTGATTAAGAAGAAAACACGGTGATATTGCATATATCTCGAATAACTTCTAAATTTTATTTAATACCTAAATTGTCATAAAACTAAACTGTTATTAAAAGAAGCCTGTAACGCCGAAAAATTATTATAATAAAAATTATTATAATATTACATTACAATTTACAGTACTCTGATTTAATAAATTTTGATTTTGATCGAAATATTCTGATTTCCCAATTTCAATTTCGACAATCGTTTAACCCCAAATCAAATTCAATAAATCCTGTTTCCTGGACATCAAACGATTATTCGATTCACTGATACTCGAAATACCAAAATTTCGATCGGGTTGTTATCAATGTGATTACTCGGTGTATGGGCAACGATACACTTATAAGGACGAATCGATTTTACGCAGGCGTGACGGTAAAACGTGTCGATTTTCGATGTTAATTATAGCTTTTTTCTTCTGCACCTGATTTCTTACAAGCCATGCAGAGAGATTAGTCATTAGTCAGTACATGTTTATACTTATTTGATACTAGCTGTGCCAGCGACTTTGTTCGCGTAGAAAAGTGACTTACGGCAGCATTTTTGAAAATGCCTAACCCGCGCCAACAAACGTTCAGCGAGTTTAACGTGATTCTTTAAATTGCCATAACTTTTTTATTTATCAACCGATTGACATGAATTAAACACTAAATGTTAAGTGAGCTTACCACCATATATCATTGAAAACCCCATCTAGATAGGATAAGCCGTTTCTGAGATTAGCTTGCACAAACAAACAGACAAACAGACAAAAATTTCAAAAATCATTGTTTTGGGTTCTATTGCGTTAATAAAGGTCTCCTATAATATTTTTTCTCATATATCTTCCATGTACAGACAGTGACTGGTTACATTTTTATTATATATATTGATGATCATAGAATGTATTGCACGGATAGAAAAGGGTTGAAGAAAAAATCATTTTAATATGAGTGCTTTTTTTTGTATAGACATAATATTATAATTATTATGCGGTAAGCAAGAATCGATTATACGAAAGCATGACGCTGAAACGTGTCGATTATCGATTTTAAAGGTATTATTTTGCCCCTGATTTCTTACAAGCCGGATTAGTGATTCTAGTAAAAAAAAAACTAAATTCTTTATGTCACTGTTGAGTATGGTTATAGGCATAAATATTTCTCAAGAAGAATGGATATTGCGTAAACGCAGTAACCAAAAATACAATTATTGAAGATTTTTTCTCAACGAGCTTTCTTGTAAAATACTCTTCTTAATAGCGAGTTAACTTTACTACTTTACTACCAGTAATCTCAAACATACTTATACATAATATAAAAAAGAGCCCGAACTTCATTGTAATAATTACTTAAGTTATGGCTAAATTGGTTAATGCAAAGTTTATCTTGCGAAAAAATTAATATTGCTTCTAAGAGCATAGCATTTCTTACTTACATTACTGCATGTAGGAAGTTTAAAAATAGATTTGTTTAGTTTTAAAACCAAACCGTAACTTTAGTGAAACCAGGTGGTACTGCATTTTTTGTGCACAAGGATGTACGCAAATGTGTTTCAGATCAATCATTAAACGAAGGAAATTCCAAAAAAATAACCGCCGTTGCGGTTGCTTCGAATTTTGAACGTGATTTCGAAATTCGAATTCGTAAATAGGTTATCGAAATTGGGCGGTAAATGTTGTGTCCAATGAACAAACTAAATATGTTGCTATATATTAACTAAATATGTATATTTCCGTATAATGAAAATAATGTTACCTGATATTTTGTTTTGCCTATCAAACAGCAACAAAATACAATTTAAAACTTAAACTACGCAAAAAATTAAACTAAATTTAAATAAAATATCCATAGCGTATAACGATAATGCCCTTATTACTAATCTTTTAGCAACTCATTCATTGATAACCTTATTATAATTTATATTATTTACCTTCCTTAATGCTTATAGGCAGTCGCGAAATTCGTAGTTTTGAGGTCATAAACATTACTAGATATTTATTTTTTTACAATAGAAATGTCACCAAGACTTTTAATACAGATTTACTTTCTTAAATCCAAATATGCACCTGCAAAGAAAGCTTTTTACTGGCAACACTCACATCTGCGTACAACGGAAACAGTTTTTGTGCGCCGCGGTTTCCGTTAGAAATGGGTCAATAAGTCACAAACGTTCCTATTTTGAAAGTGACGTTTTAATCGAAAATCTAACTATATTTATCGACTTCTTCGTGTTTTATTACTCTAAAAAATAGAAGTTGCCTGTCTGCTTTAATTAGACAACTTTAACCTTATTATAAAGGGATTGAGGAACTTATCCTTTCACCTG
>JADANM010005043.1:6530759-6583855 GCA_026213755.1 Eurema hecabe | reverse complement strand
TGCTTCCTTCCCCAAGGAATGCAAAGATGCGTATTTCTTTAACGTATCTGGGGCACGGTAGTGCCCCCGCCAAGTCGAGCATAAAAGCGGCACGGCCGTGTATAATTATAATATAAAGAAAACTATTGGTACAATTACTAAATGTTGATTTATAACAACAAAATAATTTGAATGGGACTTGGCTTCTATGAGATCTCAAAACTTTTTACTATGGAAAGACTGCATCAAGAGACTAGGCATTTTTTTACATTTAATGTTTTTCGTGGGATTATTATTTTCTTTTTGTTATTCAAATTTTAAATTTAAATTTGTGTTTCTTTTTCTATGAATTATTACAATTTCATTTTTTACGTGACCCCCCCCCCCAACACCCCTTGCGTAATTAATAAATGAAACGGTAATATAATTAAATGAAACGGTGAGGCTGAAAACCAGCGCTACACAAAGAATCCTACTCTGTATAGCACAAGCTTAGCCCTGTTTGCTGTTATTTGTTGTTTGTGTATTTACCTAATTGAATTATTTTAATTTTGTATTCATAACAACAATAAAGGATTATTTTATTTTTTATTTATTTCCATAGATTTTTGATTATTCCTTTTTTATCCTTCCTTCGCGAAATAAGGACTATAATAATAACCTATGTTCTTGTTCTTGAAAATTAAGTTATTCATAAAATTTAAATGTCGCAACACAAGCATAATTTAGTCAATACTAACTTTCAATTTATAATTTCCTTCAACTGATTGCTTAAAAAACAACAATTAGTCAGTTAAATAAATGAATTAATTATCGAACGTAATCTAACTTTCTATTTTCAATTTTGTACGTCTCCTATTTGAAATTACATTTTCATTTGAACATCGTATGTATTTCAGTCAATAAAAAAAAACTAAACTATAAGTAAGAAAACTATAATAGGTATTTAACATTTTTTAATTTCTTTTGTTTAATATTCTTTTTAAAACTATTTGTATATCAATCTAGAGACACACATTTATTCTTTTCATAAATATTTTCTTATAAGAACTACCTCTTTAATAAGCTCAACCAAAAAACTACGTTACTCCTAATTTACAGGAAATAAATATTATTATGAATGAATATTTACTGCGAGAATTTTATACTCAGTTTAAAAAATAAATCATGGTTAAATCATTTTTATTTCGTCTGAAGTTTACAACATAATGTAAGTTATTCGTCAATTTTTCTTCTGCATCGGCTAGTAGGTTATTACAATATGAATGAAAAAGCGGTAACCAAGCCCGCCAAATATAATTTTCCGTAACAAAACTCATGTGCGCGCCGGAAAGTCGCATTTATTTCCCGCCATCCGGCGCCTCGACCAACCGAAATTTGGCGCCTAAAATGCTCCAGCCAATAGGAGCGCAGGCCGCCATTTTCAACCAATGGCGAGCGAGCCCGCGCTCGCGCTATCGCGTCGTTCTCACATCTCGAAAATTAGTACGGCAGTGCAGTGAACCCCGACGGTAAATTGGTGATTTTCCTTGAAATTTCATATAAAAACTCATAGGTAAGTCACTTATTGGTGTATATTATATAAAATATAATCTTATTAGCACGATTTTCCTAAAAAAAACTTAGCTGCAAATTCGGTAGCTAACGAAATTTTATAATTTAATGTCACTGATAAATATTAAAAATGGAACGTCAATTCGAAATTTAAATCTAACGTTCTGTCTAACATTTTCAGCTAAATTTTTAATAACAAGTCTTCACAAATTATTGTTTATTCAGGAAAAAAGGTATAGATAATTCTATAAAATAGTTCGCTGTTCGATTTAACTTCACTCGGCTTGGCAAAATGGCGGCTCGTCGTGCGATGTTACCGTGTCTTCTGTCCCGTTTTACGTAATGGATTCACGTGCGCGTGCGATGGAGATAGATACACTTCAGATAAGAAGTCACAACAATATGCATAACACGTAGTCGTAACTAGACACGTCTTCGTTCTTCATAAACAAGTAAATCTGTATTGCCAGATTCTTTACTTTGTATTAAATCCTTAAATTAGGGAAATTTTCATTCAATTTAATGTTTAATTAATATTATTTATGATGCGAGCATTTTCAATATCTTATTCATAGGTTAGGTATTTTTAGACATGTTTCATAACATGATGAGTAATTCATATTTCGTTATCAATAGATAAATACTAGTAATGTACGTTGTTATAAACATTTTTACTAATCCCCCTTAGGTATAAGTTAATTATTAATATTTTTTACTTTTGATATTCTATATTGCGTACATTTTAATTCCGTCCGCGTCGTATCAAACATAATAACAACTAAATTGCGATAAAACACCATGAAATAAGTCATTATTTAGTATGTACTTGGTAATGTTGCTAAAGTTCGTCTTCCCTTGTAATGACTAATTACCTAGTAATTGTAAATTGACCAACAGCGACACTAGCGCCACACAGCGACAAGCGGGGGCATTAGACGCGACGCGTTGACCGGGCAGGGGAGCACGCGCACGCATCTCACGCGCAGGCGCATAGCGAGCGGCGAACGCCGAATGCCGATCAGTCCAAAATTACTGCTACGCGCGTGCGGACGTGTCCTTTATCGCGCGTCGCCGCGTCTTACCGCTTACGACTTGTTTACAAAATATTACCCAATTAGTATTCTTATTGGTGCGTGATGAAACTCTAATACGAGTACAGAACTAAATTGTTATTGTTTGCTAGGCTAGTCCATGCGATCGGGGTGCGTCACCGTGTTCGGACCGAGCTTGAAGATGTCTGCATTAAGTGTAAGGGCCCCGGGCATACAGGCCTCAGTGCTGGACGTGAGGACATTGAGAGTGCGCGGAGTAACCACTCTCGATACGGTCAGGAGGAACTTGTTCGGGTGTACGGATAGAGAGGAGAACAGACGGTTCGTGGAGAGAGAGCTGTCGCGGCAACTCGACTTGGACAGCCAACGATGGGGCTTCGACTTCGCTAATGAGAAACCTCTACCAGGCACGCAAAGATTCGCCTGGCAGTTGGTTCCCGCTTCATCCATCCCTGCTGCGCTACGAAGGTCGCCAATCACAATAACAACACAGAAACCTACTGCCCCCGCGAAGGAAACTAAAGTATCCAGTCCGGACAGCAATAAGACCCAAAAGAGAATAACAGGTACGTTTCACTATTTAACCTTACACATTTGTAGATAACGAGCGATATAATTACACAGTAAACAATATTATCGCTAGTTTGTTGGGTATTGTTAGTTTATTTCGATATAGTAAGTCGCGATTACGATTCTACAAGTGCTATGTTGTACCAAATGTTTACAAATGACGACATTTAATGACATTGACACAACCATTTCTTAATTTGAATTCTTGACATTTCTAGGTTGTTTAGAAATCTTTTATTCATTCGAAATGTCAATGTACTGTTTAGGAATCATGTAACATAATTTTATCATATATTTTCATCTTAAACATTTCCCTACAAAGTATCAAGGTGCTATAAATAAAAAGGATATACAACACTTAAGCAAAGGTGACCGAATGCAGTGTGATTGACACATACACAATAAACATTGCCAGACTCTTTGTTACGTCAATCCATCTTGTTTATATTTCTACCCTTTTATATTCGTGAACATTAACTGAATGCATATCGTATAGGTATAACATACCTACAGAAATATCGAGCTAGACTGAATGGCATCGTGCGTGTTATTACCTATTAGTCGTATGCGCATAAATGCTTTGAAATAGATAGCATTTCTAAGAAATGTGAAACAAATTAACAGGAAATAGTACTCGTGTTTCTATTTACTACACACCTTACATGTAAAAAGTATAACTACATAGATACATGCTTTGCTGACATTTTTGTTTTTTTTTTCTTTAAAAAACCCTTATACAGAACTAATATATGATTCAGTCTTTATCTACCGACCAAAACGGTTTTATATCGTTATAGCTAAGACGAAACTCAATCATGAACGTGCTAAATGCTAAGTACACAAGCGACTCGAGCACATAGGTGTCACATTGTCATATCATTTGATACTAATTACCTACTTCGAGCCACCAACGTCTATAAATAATAAAATGGTACTTAAATATACGATAAGACGCTATCGTGTTGCTAGACATGCCTACCTAACTCTTTGTTTGACCTGAACCAATATAATTTACCCTTAACAAAATAGTTTTTACTGCAAAGGTGTTAACTCTTATTAAATAATTTCGCAACTGTAATTAAAAATTAAAACTTAATCAGACCTTTATTACTCTTTAATAGTGAATGCTTCCTTGTGTTAAGGGCGAGGCTAGCAAAAAAGTGTTAAGTTGCTTATTAAGTTTTTATGGTCTGCCAACCCTTGCCTTAATGGGCATACAATAAACTGCCATTTGGATGAGATGAAAAATTTTCTTAACACGAGTAACAAAAGACCAAATGCTCTCTTTAATATGTTATTACCTTTTTTTATCAAAATTGAAATACGAACACTATTATGTTTGATAAAGGAACTTTTTTCAGTTGCGGTACTTTTTTATTTTATTTATTTATTATTATTTATTTTGGATATAATAACGAATTAAAATAATACGATATACCAGTTTCACATGTAGATAAGTTTGTAACATTTAAATTTAATTAATTACCTCCCTCGCAGAACGTAATTAACAATTCAGTTGTTTTTCAATTACGCTTGTAAATTGACCTACTTTTGGCTCATTTGTTTTGACGACTAGCCTCCCACACCCGTTCCATAGTAGATTACACATGTGCTGTCGTAAAAAGATAATAATAAAATACTCCGTAAACACTAGCGTATCTAACGTCCATATCTGTAGCGATAAATATTTAAATCGTTTTCAGCTTATATAATAACATTTAATTTGTACTCGCGTTTATTTAAACGAAATTCCAACATTATTTTTACGAAATCTAAAAGGAAATCGAAATGATTCATTAAGAATAATCGATGCTATAGCACAAGCGTGCTGTCCTTGTCGCACCCACGCGCTAATGGATGTTTTGTCGCCCGTGTCGTTATTACGCATGCGTAAATTGTTGCAACAATCAAGATGGCGTCGCTAGTTCACTTTTAAATATCAGTAGAGCAACTAGACAATCTAGGTATTTTACTTTATTTTAATTGATGAATGAACTTCTATATAAGTTTATTATTGTGTAGCATATTTTATAATTTTATTTTTAACCTCCAAATATTAAAATGAGCTTATTTAACGATCCCACGCTAGTAGGTAATAAGTATACCCAAACGGAATAGAACTCTCAAATCACAGTAAATTACAAGTTTCTAAATATTGAAACAGTATTTTATTGTTTGGAACTGACCAACCGTGCTCTCTTAGTAGGGGGCCTTAGAACTTAGAACCGGGTCACCCAATTTCTTACAATCCCCTAATATTTCTATTTCTTTTCGTAATTACACCTTTCCAATGTCACTGAACTTTTATAAGTGGACTTAACTGCAGGGTTTCTTAAATTGTATAAGTTTCTATTAATATGGGAAATGTAATTGTTTATGACGGTCAGCGTGTAAGGGTTGGTACATCAGTTCTTATTTCAAATGTTTAAATTTGGAACTTTCGATCCACAGATTAAACATAGACTAACAAAGATAATGCGCATGAAATCGTGTCAATTTTCGCTGCATACTGCGATTCCCCAATTATATTATTATTACTATTAATACGCACTCTGATTCACAATAAAGCGACGCGTGCGCCCTTTGTGACGCACCCTCGCTGACACCAACGGTCATATTGATTTTTTAACTGTCACTTTCCCTACTTTACTTTCTAGCGGATATTATTACCACATCGGAAGCTAGGAATTGTTATTATTGTTTTATAATAATTAATACATTGTATTACCCGTTTAGATTGATTTATAGGCAACAAATATTTTGTATGTAGATAATATTATTTATTTGAAAAAAAAAAGTTGCCATATACCTATCTACTTCTTACTAGATTTGGCCTTTATTTTAAACTGTTAATATTTTAAACGTGACGCTTCTATTATATTGGTGTTATATTACAAAAACCTTATCACGAAACACGGTTGCGAAAATCGATGTGGGTGATTAGAAAAAAAAAGTCTGTCAACACACGTGTTCGAAATTTGAAAATTCTATCATATAGGGGAATAACGGTCGCCGCGGCATCTGCTAGTTGCTACCCCCGCGTGCTTTACTTTAGCATAATATTTATAGCACCCTCTACATTCTGCATCGAATGACCGTGGGGATGTATCATCTGTCTACAGATCGATTTCAATTTCAACACACGCAACATTGTTTGTTACTATTAATTACGTTTGATAAGCTGCGCTAACGTATTTTTGAACGTTTGTCCAACTGTCATCATCAATTCTATCTAAACAGTTTGCACTAACTCTATAGTCGATACTGGCACTAGATAAAAAAAGTTATTTTTGAAATTGGAACGTTCTGATGTCATTTTAACGACTTCCCTGCACTTGCTAATGCAGAAAGCTAATTGAGTCATGAGTGGACATTGCGTTCTCACGAGCTCACCTGTGAACCCCTAAGGATACGTGTGATATGGTTCAGTGCATAACTGCCACCGTTCGAAAAAACTTCGCCATTCGGAGAACTGCAAGGAATGATATAATTGGAAGTGATCGTTTGGACGCCTCTATTGGACTTGATTGGATGAATGACTTTCAGTGCTAACAAATAAAAATTGTTACATAGCTAAAGCAGTTTGTAAATATAGCTATAAAATGTATACTAGAACCTTCTAGAAGGAACAAAAAACATACTATACCGTGATGCATATAATCATTTCCCCCATACATAACTAGCCGTCGAAATGTAGTACTAAAATCTTAAATAAAACTATTTATTTATTCAAATTACCCTTTATTACAACAAAGGAATATTAACAATTAGACAGATAAAAGAAATTTTCATGTAAGATGCCTTATCACTTGAAGTGATTTCTTCCAAGCAACCCAGAAATAGAACATTAATAATACAAGACTTAATTCCTCCTATACAATCTTTTGTTTAGATCCTATATATGGAGGCATAAAAAACAAAAAAACTGTCTTAGTTTTATGACCGTTAAATTTGATAGTATCAGCTTTCTCGTTAAACTATGTGGCTAGAAAGCTTTGCCCACTCGTAGTTTCTAAAGCATTTATCGTTGAACTCAATACTATGTATCGAAATAAAACTAAAAGATAATGTCCTAAAATATATATGAAGAAAAGTATATAGTGTAGTAAATTTGTCTCACCTTTAATGATTTAACAAAAATGACAGAAATTGGCAAGAATCTTAAAATAGGTTAATTATATATTGGTTTGTGATCCTAGTCTTAAGCTAAGCAAATTGTAACAATTATTGTTTGTCCTAAAATAAAAGAGGTAACCCTTTAAGCGTCTCATAACTCATTAGGCATGAGACATTCAGTCATTCAGCAATGTATAGAGAAGTTAACCCATAATACCTAAATGTCATTATAACGTTATTTCTAAGGTATTTTGTCACAAAAACTCTTGATTTCATGTTTTTATACATTGCTGGCTGTCCTTGGAGCATAAAATCTGAAATAGGGCACAATGGGAAAGCGAAAGTGCTTCCTCTGTGGCGTTACTTTCAATTTAATCGGATGTGTTTCCTACCTAAGATATGGATTCTAGAATATTCTAAAGTATTTGTAGTAGACGCAGTTTCACTTATGATACGTATAATTATTTATAATTAGAAGAACAAAAGAATATGAAATAAGTACGATTTTGTGTGTTTTCTATTATATGTTCATAGGAAATAATAATTATTTATTTCATTTTTATCTTTGTCTTTTAATACAAGATGACCACCAGCAAAAACTGCATCCTCGCATGACCAAGTCTTTTTTTTTTCAATATTTTAAACACACTACTACGCGTCGTCGTCGTAATGTGGAACCTCCTTTTTTGCAGTCGGTTAAAAAACAAACAGTACTAACTATCACCCTCCTAAAAAACTATCAATTTCTCATACATTCGAATGCATTTATCGATAACAGTAATTTACCAATCGATTGGACCTACAGATAATTGCCCGAATAACCCCTAGTTAAACGTTTTTCCCATGCACACGTGTTTGGGAAATGTTAGTGTACTTGACCGATGTTCGTTTGTTTGTTCGTCGCTTCCTTGTTGCTGGAACGGTGTTTAACTGCCACTATAAGGCGGTTTAATACTTACATTTACATTATTAAATTGTTAGGAATTTAGTATCTGTATTAAAGTCTTTCTTGATTGTTTTGTTACTTAATTTTAATATTAAAAGTAAGTTCGTTGATTGAAAATTACCAAATTTCTATATAAATTTTGATAAAATTGAAGAATAATATAGCTTCATAGTACACTTAACCTGTCTGTTATAAGTATATAAATAACTATAGAGGCAAAAACTAGAGTTTTAAAGTGCATATAAATAAATGTATGTATGTCTACAACCCCTGTTGCACACCACTTACGCCTACAATACCGTAAATACATCGCAGGGGATTTTTTGTATTAACCCATTTCGTGACGGATCAATAAATAATGCTTAACCGTGCGAACGTGGCCCATACGACCTGGCCGACCTTAATAAGAATTAAAAATATTTTACACCCCAAACAACAGGAGTTTCACAAATCCCATCAATCAAATTTCATTATTCTCAATTTAAAACACGACGCGTTATTGTTTTTAATGGAACGTCAATTTCAATTTCGGAACGCGCCGGATTTGTTTTTTTTTATTGCCTATGTATGTAGGTACGTGTAAAATGTTGCCAGTACGAAATACGCGTGTCACCTTTTTATTTATGTTCTTTATGCTTTTTGTGATGGAATTAGAATAAAAACGGTAATGTTCCGCATAGTGCACTCGATAAACAGCTGTGCGGGCGCGAACTTTAAGTTCGTAACGGTCTGTCTGTCCGTTAAATTTCGAATTTGTTTTCTTAAATCTAATGTTTCGAATGTTCTCGAACGTTGCAGTGCGAAGTCGGAAGTCACACTGACACATCGTGAGAACTGTAATTACCATCGTCAAGGAATCCTAATTGACCGTCAACGAGTAAACATTACTTTTTCGTCCTTCGACGACAGCCCTTTCCCACACACATTAATCTAAGTGTCTAAGATATAAAAGGGAATATTACCTACACTTATAAGACATTTTTTTTATTTAAAAAAGCATCTGTGTTAAGTAATGTAGGTATATATGCCTAAACCTTTAAGAATCTCTGCTATTATTTAAAAAGTTGAACAAAATTTTTCGAGTGTATCGCGTATATTATATAGCGAACAGGATCTGATCTATGTACTAAGTATCACGGAAGTCAATAAGACCTATAATCTAGATAAAAATGAGAACTAGACACTACGTGTAAGCCAAGATGCAACAGTTAGCGTAATAACATAATCGCAAGCAACCGCAGAGATGTAATTTCATATATTGAGAAATAGCAACACCGCAAACGTATATGCTACGCGGTTACAACGGAAACCGGGTCGTGGATTCGATTCTCGTTACCAATTGATTGGTACTTTCATTTCAAGCTTCATAAAGTTAAACTATACACTGTTTTTAAAAAGTCTTCAATTTATGGTATTGGTATGACATTTATCAATATAAATAGGTCCAGAAATTAGACCTTTCAAGGATGTCAATCCGTTTCTTATAATAAAATCTATAATAAAGTCTATGAACCAATTAACTGTCATCTTAAGTTTCCAAAATTTTATCTTTAAAATTGAAACTTGAATTACTATAATTACTATACGGCTAATAAACGTTTAATTTTCGAATTCAGTTACAGAAACTAATTAAATCTAAAAGCGGTTTTTTTGAAATGTTGCTCTTTTACGAAGGACATCATTCATGTTATTTTTCATATGAATGCGTACATAAATAGAAACGTTTCCATCATTATGTAAATAAATGTTATCAGAAGGGCGTGAAGATGTATTACTTTACGTACTAATGTTCTTTATAAATCACTGCGCATAATATATTCCGATATGTCCACTCGAATCGCGGTTGGATTAATCTTCTAAATTTTAATGTATTTTCGATGTATTTATTCCATTGTCGACTTATCTTGTACAATTGTATTCGGTGTCAACATTAACCCTTGGGAATTCGAAGTTTGGATAACCCAACTTGTTTTGAAGCACAAATAATACATTACTTACATATCTTGGCTTAGAATCGTACTAATTTCATAAACGAAAAATTTATAAGTTTTTCTACGCAAAAATTAATCATTAGATAAGCTGAAGTTTGGTTCTGAAAGATAGATTAGACCATAAATTGACACATGGGATATTTTTTTATCACAGAGTAGTTCTCGTTCCAAACAACTCCCGGCTATCACTGTATAAAAATCTTCATAGATTAATACAAGACTTCGACGTAATATCCCTGAAATATCACACACTATGTATTTTCAAATAGAAATTGTTTGCTTATGCAAGGAAACGCAAACAGAAGCATAACATGTACCTAAGCGTAGGAAGAAAATGTCAACGATCTTAAGATCATCTTTACGCTATTTACGCATCTTAATGTACTGTTATATGCGCTGTGAAAACGTTTAAATAAAATAATATATGTACTCATTTTATATGAAAATATTCGGAGCTAATTTTTTGTATCTCTATAGAATTCAAAGTACATACTTGAAAACCCTAATTTCGGCGTGAAATTTCTTAACCCTCTCGCTAATCAAAGGGTCACTTTAGCCCCCATTGTTGACACCAACTGCACGGAACACGTGTGAACTTTGATTCTATCCATTCTTAACACTTCATTCTTTGCGACAATTCAACTGTCACAAATGTCCCATCCATCTTGAAATGTCCGAATGACTGATGGAATTTCATGAATCGAAATGTATGTTAATTCCAAATACATATGCTAATATCTTTGTAATTATCGAAACTGGTGAACCATTTCGAGTTTCACACATTGCTTTATTACTTCGGATCCTTTGATTTCGTTTACTGGCTTAATTATATTGTCACTGTATAAATAGTTTGGCTTCCAAGCTCGAAGGACACTGGTATAAACAAAACCGTCATAAAAGAAATTAGAGTGTCAATTAGAGTACGCAATAAAACACTCCTGTGATCCGTACCGCGTTTTAAAAGATAATTAACGTAGCACATAGCTATTGTTTTTGTTAGTTAATTAAACATCTTTGTAGGTGGCTATCAATACTTGGAATTTTTATAAGTGTTAAAGCAAATAAAAGGCTGGCCTGTCTAAGATGAAGTTTGATTGATAACGGCTCTCAGAAAACCCTTCAAATTCGGCCACTACAATGAAAATATTGTATTGTGTGAAATATATTAATATTTCATTTCATTCTTTGAGATGGAATTAAAGATATAGAATTACAATCTGAATTTTTAATGCGCGATGAATTCAATTGTGTACAACTAATTGTGTGTGAACGAGTGCTTGGGTATAAATATGAATATTGATAGTGGGTATTTTCGACCCCATGTAGCTGGTGAAGGGTCAAGTGAAGACTATTCTTACGTCTTTTTGTATCAAATCATACGTATGCATTAATTTTTGATCATATTTCCGAAATACCTAGCTTCAACCTTGACCTACCCACCAATATGTTACCTATATTTCATCTTTTTCGGTCCATTAGTTTCAACGGTAAAAACGATATAAACAAAATAACTGTTTTCAATAACACAGGGAAACCCATAACATCCATTCATAGACTTGCTTCATACTATTGTAGTTCATCAAGAAATCTCACATACTAATTAGAGTAGCCATTTTGATTCATTCACTTCTTCATCGGAGCAACAAATGAACAGTTATTACAAATTCAGATACAATCTAAATACAGCTTGAACGAATTAAACACCGTTGTTTGCCAAAATTGTGTTCCGTTATGGAGGCGCTGTTGGGTTATTTGTAATTATTTCACAATTGACATAAACATACCCACGCTATCATAAAAATAATATTTAAATAATCTCAGTCTACACAATGGTTTAATTGACCAGCTTATTACTACAAAGAGATTCCTTATTGCTATTATTTTTTTAATATTTTTTTTGACACTTGCGAAAACATTATTTTTTAAAGAGATCACCCGTAAAATTTAAAAAAAAAACTTTACAGAGTACTCCTTATTCTAATTATTTAACCGACGCGTAATACCATTAGTATAAATAGTCTAATTAGTTCAATATCACGAAGTAAATACATGTTAATGACTGACCTATTAACATCCCAAGAGAGTCGCAAAGAAAGAAATAAAGAAACATATTCTAGAGCCCATTAGAAAAAAAACTTACGCCACACACTACCAAAGTAAACAAATAACAAACACTTGTAGAAGACGAAAAAAACAGTGTTACTCTGGAAGAGGCCTTCATCCGTACATCTTAGATGACATCCCACCCCAATCACAGTTCAAAGAGGCCCCAATCCGTATATCTAAGAGACATCATAAACATCTCGAATAGGCCCTTAGATTACAGTTAAGAGGCCCTGTAGGGTTATTGAGACCTTGATAACTGTATAAAAATGGCGCTGTGATCTAATGTGGCAGTTGACCGCGAAACAACGGTTCTTTTAACAACTTTGTTGTGGCGAATCTTTTTGTTGTTTTATTTGTAAATTTACGAAAGAAACCGGGTGTAAGACCTCCGTTTTTTTTAAGGTTTTAACCATGACCCGGTTAGATTATTTCGTGTGAGTACTTTCCATGAGTATAATTTAATATTTTGATATGTTCATTTGATTGAAATAAATTGATATAATTATACGATTCGCTATATTATAAAATATAAAGCTTTGATTATAAAAGTTATTATATTAATATATTAGTGTCCGTTGAGTTTAACCCAGTTTCAGAAGACGTAAACAGGTACCCTAGTCCCTAGAGTCTAGGGTATTGTTAAATAGCTTATATAGCCCACTTAATAAATAAATAAAAAACACCATTTATATAACATAAACATAACAAAAACAAACATTTAAATCTATCAATAGGCGGTTTTATCGCTAAAAAGCGATGTCACCCAGGCAACCTTGGCGATAAGGAAAAGTTATTTAATTAATTATAGCATTAATGTGGCTATCATACAAAAAATATTTTTCCCTAACCCTAAATTATTTATTTACTTATTAGCGTGATCGTTAACAATTTATTAAGCGTTAAGTGAACAAGTTAATATGTCAAAATTAGCACATAACAAATAAACGCACAAAAAAGCAGCCTTAAAACTTAAAGCAATTTCCATCAAGCAACTCAGTCGAAACATTGTTAGGTTCATCGAATGTTTGCCGGGTGAACGAACTACTGTGGTTCGTGTTATTGTACTCTTGTATATAAAAATACGATTAAACTAAAATAAATTTATTTCTATGAATGTCTTAATTATGTGCATGCAAGGTTTATTGCAAATTAACCGGATGTTTTTGTTATTTATATCCTAAAAATATTGTTTCGAAACTACAATAATTGTGTTTACGTTAAAATCAGGCTTCAGTGTAATTTATTCCTAATTGTTAGGAAGTTTCTTTTCTGGTTACCGATTGGGGTATACGACTTGGTTCCTTTGAAATCGCGGTCAAATGACCTTATAGTAGAAAATCAAACCCTTAGAAGTTATAGGCGTAAACAAAACACATTTATAAGTACTCATATTACATATAGATAAATATATGAGTTTGTTAACGATAATCCTTTGAATCAGCTAAACCAATTTTGATAAAGTTTTTACCAATAAATAGCATTACTATTCAGAAGCGTCATAACTCATAAGTCCTAAACATGGTAACACTAAAATAAAAATCGATCTTTCCTTTTTTTTTTTCTTTTATAAAGAAAAAACATACACCTCTAAAGATAAGATAACAAATCCAAAACAACCAACTTTTCATAATACAGTTATAAGTTTACTAACAGACACGCGGTAGCGGCTAACGGTATATTAGCGAAGCCAAAATTATTATATGTTTACGTTTTAAGATCGGTCATAATTTGTACTTAGATAGAAACATTTATTTATATTTATTTATTATTTGTTATATATTAAAATAGAAGCTAAGAAGTTATACGCTCGAATACTTAATATGAACTCAAATGTAAGCACATATCAAGGCTCATTTTGACATAACAATTGAAAAAATGACAAAAAAACTAATTCATTGTGCAAAGACAAAAGATTGACCAAAGAGTTTAAAACACTTCGTTATTACGTTTAAAAACTCCTAACACATGACATGTGTCATCGACAGTGACGTAAAAGTGACAGGTACAAAATATTGTCACAATTAAAAAAAAAACAAAGTTTAATTTAATCTAGATATGATGTTTCTTTTTGACAAACTCGTAACGAAATACCGTATACCCAAATGCGTGCTAGCACCGGAAACCGAATACCAATTTGCTAGCTTAGTCGTAGGCGGAGGTTTTTGAACCCACTTGCTTAACTTTAAGTATTTTGTTAATTACTGTTTCGTTATAAGACTGTCTGTATATTAATCTATATTATAGTACATTAATTATATTAAACAACATATATGGAAATGAAACAAACGTTCGCTAGAACTATTATCTATTCAAATTAAGAGAGAAAAGTGCTTTCTTTTAATTAATATGGCGTCGTAAATGAAAAACTGCTAGAAAACCATTGAATAAAAACATTAAACGATTATCTTGAGGTCTTTACTGTGAGTTTAAAATATTAGTTTTAAAAAAATATGTCATATTAGATATATATGAGAAATCGTGTATCAAAAGTATAATTAAACTTCGATCTTCAATTTTCTTAGTGAATGCTTCCTCAAAACAACACTAAGTTTACAAACAATGCGTCTTTCCCTTTCACTTGTATAGCGTGCGAGTGAAACAGAACACACGCTTGACTTGCGACCAAAATGAAACGCAAGGCCGTTGAACTTTGCAAATTTGTGAAATTTTCTCAACACTATTTCCATTGATAGGTTTGTACTAAAGAAAAATAATTTCAAATAACTCTGAAGTCAGGCAAATTTATACTTCTATACTATAATATTATAAATGCGAAATTAACTATCTGTATGTCTCTCTGTCTTTCCATCACACTAAAACTACTAAACCGAAATTTGGTACACAGATGGTCTAGAGCCTGAGGAAGGACATAGGCTACATTTTAACTGGAAAAAAGGGTTATAAAGGTCAAAATTTTTATGAAAGTTCACGCGGACGGAGTCGCGGGCAACAGCTAGTATACCCATATTTTTTTAATTAAAAAGGAATATCAATATAAAACCCTATGTAATTAATATATGCTCAATGTATGGAGATAAAAAATAGTGCGTCCAATTTCAAGGAATTTAAAATGTCTAGGTAATAAATTTATAGAACGGGTTTGTAATAATTAATAGATACGTTTACGACTTCAATAAATTAACGCTTACTGTATTGATAAAATAGTCTATATCTATGTACCTTAGGTTATTAAGACAGTCATTTATATTTAGCTAGCCTCGTACCGCGGTTTCACCCACATGGTTTCTATTTACCCGGGAATACCGGGATAAAAAGTATCCTATGTGTTAACCCAGGTTCTAATCTACCTGTAAGCAAAATTTCACCCAAATCCATTTAGTAGTTTTTGCATAAAAGAGATAACAAACATCTTAAAAAATCCAATTTTATTTATTAGTTAATTTTAGCACACTTCGTATAAAATAATTGTAACATTTACCGCGAAACCAGTAATACCAGAGTGGAAAATAAATCAATCTTATATTGCCATAATAAGCAAGAAGCCTTAGAAACTTTAATAGTTCTTCGCATTACCACAGATAGCATAGGCTATGATTGCCATGCGCAAAAAATATGTCAACATGGAGGAATGATAGATGATAGAAACTAATTCTAGTCTCTTGTATAAAGAAGTTAAGGTACTGACGGTTCGCCAGCTATTCATTCAACAAATTGTACTCAAGCAGCATGGCTGCCTTACCTATTGTCCATCCCTTACTTCAGATAAACGACGCTTCAACCCCGTTCCAATCTTTTCCTCCCGGCTATCAAAAAAAATTCTCCAACCGCTTTTATTGTCATCTAGGCCAATTACTATACAATAAAATGAATAGGATTCTCGGTATCTTCGAGCTGTCAAAAATAAAATGTAAAATGAAAATAAACCAGTGGCTTCAAGAGCTCAGCTATGAGGATACCGAGAATCTCCTGTCAACAAGGCTTTAGACCATATATATTGATTCGCTTACCCTGATTCACACACCCATCCATACACAACACACACACACACACACACACTCACTCACTCTCAACATTACACACGCGTTACTAACCCTTCTTCTATTTAATTTAATTATAATAATTATTCTGATGTAACTTAATTGTAGATTCATATGAAATCATATCGTCTCAATAACTGTTGATATCTGCGGGAGGGCCTGGTGTCCTGAAATACGGGCTTGTAGCCTAGTTTAGGCACCAGACTCAATACAATGTCAATGCGAATTGAAATTATTTTATTGAATATTAAATTTAATTGTAGCGGTTTAAATTGTATTGATTGAATAAATAAATTATTATTATTATTATTATTATTATTCTATTTCTTACGACCGTTGACATGAGATTACTTGTTTTTATTCATATATAATCTATGCACGCTTCCTATCGTTATATTATTTCTCGGTACTAATAATTTATGTTTTATGACGAAGCTAAAATCATTAAACTCACTCACTTTTCAATAATTACCTTTTCCATAGATTATTTCGTCGTCTGTAATTACCGTTATAGAAAGTTTTGTCTGTGGTAAATAAAAAAAAAATAACGTCCCATATATATATACTTATATGTAATTTCGAATATTTATCATTATTATTATATTACATAGTCGTCTTTCTTTGTCTGTCCCTATGTATGTTTAAATCTTTTGAACTATGCGACCGATTTCCGCGCGGCTGTTTTAATAGATAGTGATTCAAGAACTAGGTTTATATATGTATAAAACATGCTTTATATAGGCGTGCGAAGTCGGGGCTGCTCGCTAGTCTATACTTATATTATAAAGAAATAAAGTTTGTGTGTTTGTTAAATTGTAAGGGGTAATTACACGATCTACTGAACCGATTTTAAAAATTATTTCATTAATAGAAAGCCACATCATTGCTGAGTGTCATAGGTTATATATATAATAAATTTACAAAAATAAAAGAGGATTACTTATATTAAGGTTATGCCCAACAAAGTGGGCACGGGTCAGCTAGTAATCTATATTTACCAAAATTATATATCTGTGCTTAAGAAATATATATAATTACAAGATCTGTTAAAGAATGCGTCCATCTCAAAATTTGAATAACCTCGGATGGATTAGAAAAATGATAATTTGTACCCTGAAGCTAAACCGGTTAAGTCAGAAATCAACTTATCTCGATTGTACTTAACTCGTCTACGGTTAAGTAATTACTTTAATGATTGCTTATTTTGTCCCGACGTAATTGGTTTACCATAACATATACACGTTAGAAAACTTGGCATAAACATTTTTTTATCTGTTAGTTGAAAACACGAGACTTTAAATTCACAATAATATAACTAACTAAATATATTCAATACTAGCTGACCCGTGCTTACTACTACCTACTATGACACTCGGCAATAATTAGTGAAAGAATTTTGTACAATAATTAAGACTTTAAAGAATTAAGACACATTGATGTACTAAATACATTATATTTAATATAAAATGTAATAAAGGTATAATAATTGTTTTGTTTTTTGTTCTTACAGGTAATTTCATTTTTTTCTTCTTAAAAGACGAGTGTGTGTAAGTAAAAAAATAAAATTAAAAAATCTATAATTAAGTAAATTGCTGTTATTTAGTTTTAATCTCGGAATATCTTAAACTATGATTACGATACATTTAGACGCCAGTCAAATAGGTATAATAACACGATGCATTGAAAATAATGATATTAAAAATTTCCATTTATAATATTAGTATGGATTGCAACTGAGGAATTTTTAAATTGTTTTTTTTATGTTAGTTTAAATTTCGGCCAGTAACGAAACGATGTTTTTTTCTCAGTATGTTCCTATATAAGTATTAAATAAAACAGCCATTATTAAAAGTTTAATAAGTCGAACATAGAATGTTTTAACAAACGATACGTGTGCAAACAAGAAATGTTTATAGATCCACTTTCATAGGTTGCGTTAATATTTTTTTTCGTGAGAATTTTCGAATCGTGAGGAAACAATTTGATACTTTGGGTCAAGTTCAGGGCCCAGTGGCTGATATATGTTATATCTTCAGAAGTATAGAGCTAGCATCAGTAGTTAGTGGTTACTTCTACATAAAAGTACATTCGAGAAACTTATCGAATTAAAATATATAAAAACTATCCCCAAGAACGAAGATAAGTTCTAAAATATTTTATAAACTACAATGTCAGGTTGTAATTTATTATTATTAATGAGTATTATAATACTAAAACCTCTTATAATATAACTAAAAATCCAGATTATCAGCTCATTATTATTTATTGATCAAGTTATTTAAAATAATAACAATTTAAACTTAAAACATCTTGTGAAAAAACAAAATTCTGGCGCATTTAAGTGTGCCCAATTTTGTGTTATACATTTTACTCAAATTAACAAGTGGCCGTCAAGTCAAGCAAGGATCATTTATCATCGTAATCTATATCTTAAAACACTTAAACCATCTTAAGATTAAGTGTTGGAAAGGTCAAAGTTAGCGATAAAGTTTTGTGAAATTCTAATGGAGAGTTCAAAGCTTTGACCTGAGACTTTTTGCCCCACTAACCGACTTCCTAAGGGTCTGATAAGGGCAGAAATACATCTTAACATTTAATTATTTTATACATTTTATTAGTCGCGCATTTCGTCGTATTAATAAAACTACACATCGCGTTCTAGAATGTTCCATCAATTTACTATCCACCCAATTTAAAACGTCTAGCAAATTCAAACAACTATTATAAAAATGCGAACTTTTCATCACAACAGATGAATCCATTTGACAAGGCTGTTTCATTCATTATTTAAATGTCTTTTGTGTTAACTGACCTGCCGTAACAATTGTCTGCAAGGCAATTATTTTTACATTATTTAAATTGTCCAACGAGTACGAGACTGTTGATTTTTTATCGTGTAATTAAGTCCTTGAATTTTACGGACGGCGTGTATTCACAGGGTTTAATTCATATGTTTTTTTACTAAGCCTACATTTTGCAGTATTAAACCTGGAGTTTCTTTGAGCTTGTTTAATTCTGACGCTACTTTTAATATTAAAATTTTATATACCTACAAATACAGAGAAAGATTCATCTAATTTTTATCATAAATTGTTTGCTGGTTAGGTAGTAGGTACATTGCCATAATTATATTACCTTTAGAGATGTTTAATTGACTTTAAATGAACAAACATAACAGTAGAACGTATCATATTGTTACGTAAGTATTGTTTATTTTTATTTGTTGAAATATAAACCTACAATAAAGTATCAAATTTCTATGTAAAATCGGTATAATTTTTTGAATATTTGAACTGTAAACGATATAGGTACTCATTTCATCATACCAACGCTACATGACCTTACAAAGGGTTTCAAAACTCAAAAAAGCCGTGCATTAGAAAGGGACACCATCCCACTATCTCGCTCGTTTACTATTCGAAAATACTCATAAAACTTTTTGGAGCACAAAAAATTGTTTTGGTTTTTTCAAGCGGAGAGTACAGAACTCCTCTTATTTGAAACTACGGTCGTAAATAAACTACTGCGTAGTTTTTTTAACGAGCTTTGAATTTGTTAAAGCAACGGTCAAATCTGTGAGGCGTTGTTTGGGATAAGCTTTACGTACTGCGTCGTTCGTTATCTCCTAACAAAACTGGGTCAGAACAAATCAAATATTTCGCAAGGCTCTACGTATTCTATATTAAAATTATTACGTAAATTAAAAAAATCTAAGCTCTTTTAAATTGATCACAAAGCGTTCTATCTAAAGGAAGCTGCTTGGCCACTAGATGCAATCTCGTCGGAGATGCTCGGTCAATGACCGCGCGAGCGAGACAGCGTTACGCGCGCGAATGCGACGGATAGGATGCGCGTACGCACCGAAAAGGATTGAAAATTATTGTATTATTGTTTGATGTCCTTACGTGTGTGTGTTTGTATGTGTGTAGGTGCGTCACGTATACTATTTCGTGTACACCTCGTCACAGAATATTAAATGTAAAATTTAATTTATTTTTCTAACATCTCACGCATATTTATATGCATATTTTATTCAAACAATAGTGAAAAGGTTTGGGTTTTTTAATGATATAGAATGAAAGAAGTTTTGTATGGTCGCTAAAGACTTAGTTCTGATCGGATTAGTATTATGCAGGGAGGCCATTTTATTGCTTATCCTAGTCCTCAGCATATCGACACGTTCGCTTTATTTTCAATAAAATAGATGAATCTATAAATCAAAAGTTTTATATATGTTCTTAAGCTCCAAATTTAATTTTATTCTACTCTGGCAACATTTAATTTTATCATCCACCATAAATCGGTAATGACATTTTAACTTTTTTTTCGCAACAAACTGGCAACTGGCAGCAAAGAAAGTGACAGATCGCCTGTCAACCGAAAACTTTTCCCGCGCACAATTCCCATGCAATATGGCCGCGATTACTCTCGCTGAGATGTCTAATGATTATGCACCAACGGTACCTGCGCTGCATCCACGAGCTCCAACGGACAATACGCATTCAGATTCAAATGCAAAAACTGACAATGTCATAAAAAGCGCTGTTTATTGCTCAAAATATACAAATAATACCGGTCATTGGGGTCAAAGGGCCATTGTGACCCTAAGTTGTCCTTTCTCAACGGGACAAAAGTGGTGACAAGTCTTAGAATAGATAATAGCTCGCCCTAGAACTCACGGGTTATGTTAATAAGATTTAATTGAGTTTATAATGGCCAGTATGATAGCTCTAGGGCGCGATAAGATGACTTGGCTGTTTATTAATTTATTTGTATCAATGCAATTGAGGAATCCAATTATCATTGTTGTGTACGATTATACCTCGTTTGGGCCAATAAAAAAGCCATTAAGCCCCTCCGTTTACGTGGACAGCGTCGTTTAAGAATTTCAAAACGAATTAAGATAAAGAAAGTACACTTTAATTGTGGTTAAGACTCACTCGATTATTTAAAATTGTCGGACATGGCAACATTTTAAATGTCAGATCGCCTCGTCTCTTAGCAGTCGAAATTATCTGGCGGGAAAGAACAATTCGAAATTCAAAAACACAAAGAGGCGGTTAATACGAATTAGTTACGTCAAACAGGAAACTTATGTTAGACTATCATAAAGATATTGTTTATCCGTGCGGTAGGTCCGGTACCGCACGTGCGAACAGTCAAACATGTAAAAAATTGTTTAGTTTGTTGATACTTTCATATACGCCGACGTAGTAAACATAATTTACATCTCCCTCGATTTTAATTCAAACATTCACACGAAAACAACGCTGTTTGAATTGAATATTAAGAAAACAATCGTAGCCAGGATTTTGGTAACCAAGACGCTGTTATTGTTTACAAAAAAAAAAGTTTTACAAATTACGTGACATAAAAGAAACCTATTAAAATTCCGGTAGTCCTCCGACAAAACATACCGACAGACAAAACAGTTCCTTTTCATAATTATCATAACCATAGAGTGTGTAAATGTGTTCTTAAATAGGTAACGAGGTTACAAGGCCAAACATCCTTTGTTCCTGTATTTTCTACTCTGTACACTTGTACAGACGACCTTTGATACTTTTGTCTTGTTATTCACGTGTTATATACAGGTTTAATGAATAAGTGAATTCTCTTAGAAATATGATTTTCTTCCAAAACATCCAATCGACAAAAGCTTCAAAAAACGTTATATGTTATATATCAAATAAATTTAATATTAGTGTGAAAGCCGTTTCGACATTTTTAAACAGTTCAGTCGGTAGTTCCAGAGCTTAGCACATGCAAATAAACAAACTCTAGTCAATCCATCAATGTATAGGAACACTATTACTAAATGTATTCAGAATTCATTATACTCTTTATCTAGTCGCCTGTAAGTACAGTAAGTACAGTAGTACTGCACGATTTAAGACGGACAGTTAGGTAATTGTACGTCTAAAATCGTGCAGTATAGTTGTCACTGTCAACTGCCAACGCTATGAAATATTACACTTGTGCAGTCATAATAAATGTCCGGTGACCTATATAGTGGCTCGTATTTCATGATTCACTCGATATTGCTTAACATACTCTATTTTGACCACAATATTAATCTATACTAATATTATTAAGAAGTAAAGTTTGTGTTTGTTGAATTGTAAGGGGTAATCTCGGGATCTTCTGAACCGATTTTAAAAATTCTTTCATCAATATAAAGCTACATTATTGCTGAGTGTCATAGGCTATATAAAAAAACCGAAAAAGATAATTAATATAATGCCCAACGAAGTGAGCACGGGTCACCTAGTTTTATAATAAATCAAAACAAATAACTATGTTTTGTTATCTTTAAAATTACGCAACGAATTTTGATGCAATTTTCTTCAAAAGATAGCGTGAATTAGTACAAAGTTAAGTTAGTTATTATATTGAGGAAGAATCGCCAGTATGTAATATATCACATTATAAAAATGTAATATATTTAAATCTAAACCAGAAATGTGTTATCTTATCTCGGTATTGGCAATATCCCTTATCAAGTAGAACGAAAAATATCTTTCGAGATGCTATCATAATTCATAATATAACTGAGGGCGTCGCCTAGTCTCTGTAAAAACACATTTATCATAAGAGGAAATAATAGGTAATATAGAAAAAAAAAATCTAATGTTGCCCGACAGAAAATATCATATTTTATTCTATTACTGGCTACGTCCACTATATTCCCTTAATTTTTGTCAATATTCCGTTCTGGTATCATTTTTTTTCTTACCTTTAACAGTCATACAATATTGAAATACAGTAATATATGTGCTTATATAAATTATATGGAAAACCGCAGAACACATAGTTTCAGTTATCTTTTAGCAAATAATATTTTACAATTCAACTTATTTCAATATGCACGTTTAAAAAATAACTAAATATTTCCCTACATAATGATGAAAAATTGAAAGCCGATAAAAATCGCAAAGGTCGCAGGTCGTTAGCTCCGGGCTCGCTGAAATTATTTCCACGAATATTTCCCGCTCTTATTTGTTTATGCTATCTGTCATCGGCGGGAACGTGCATTGTTTCAATATTAATTATCACAGACTATAAATAAAGCTCGCCATTCATCGTTGCAATGGAAATGCAAAATTGACGCGCAGATTACTGTTTTTTAAATTTTATATTTACGTATTTTTCTTTGTAAAATTAAAAGTTTTTTTATAAATAAGCGTGCTTATATTTCTCTTAAATCTACAATTTAATAAATCTATTATAGTCGCGGTAAAATTTTAAAACCTTTAAACGAAATTGTAAGTGCATTACCGCTCCCTAAATCATGAAATCACTTCCCATGCTAATTCGTGTCCATTATTTTGCCTATTCCAATTAAAGTAGTCCAACCCTCATTTTTGTGGGAACCGGCCCGTTTCGACGCTTTCCGATTCTGTTTGTTTAACATTATCCCAATCCGATGTTTATTTTCGTCTGAAATTTGTATATTTTGATTGCATTCTGTGGTTGGGTATGTATGTCTCGGAATATTTTGACTTAACAAACTTTTTTTTTAATTCTACTACTTCAAAAAGTTTTTAATCAATATAACATACAGATAATATATATAATTAAAGTTCAATGACATAAAGAGAAACGCATTGAAATGGCAACTCCGGTGCCAGTTGCCACAGACAAATGATTGCATACAATGCAAGTCTATATACTCTTTACACGTGCATAGTCCGTTATCGCAACCTTGGGCATAGCTCGGTTGCTAAGTGCGATTGTATCACTATTTCACTCAATCCTACACGCTTCTGAACCTTATAATCAATCTCAATGTTACGTAATTTAAATTGTACACGGAATTTCTTTAGAGTTCAGCTTTAATTTACGTTAGACATCTAAATATAAGTTAAGTTTGTAAATGGTTATTAAAGATCTTATACACTATAATAAACTAACCTGCGCCGTTTCCAAAACTCTAAATTATACGAAATACGAACAATGCATCCAAATTATACACCTCTCAAGTGGTGCGTAAACTTAAAAATTCGTTACATAATTGTCTTATGCAAATCCGTCAAAATAATTACTATTTTAATCCTGTCATTATGAGCTATAGTGAGGAATTGAGGCGGAATGATTCTTTTCGCTATTCTTAACTCTTTTCATTCAATTATGACTTCTACAGCTTTATAATAGAGTCTAGTTTTATTGTTAAAGCTGTAATATATTCGAAAACGTTACTGAATTGACAACAACTGTGGGAAACATTACCCTTTGTTTTTATTGTTGCGCTATTGTACGTATTGCTAACTTGCAATTATTTTATAGACATTTAAATGACAATTGATACTACTGCTGTTTTACTCTCAAATTAATAATTGAAAATTTAAACTGGGAATCGACAATTCGTTAGCAAAAATAATTTAAACGTAACAGCACGTATTGAATCACTTCAGGCCAAAACCCAATTAAAAGTGACAAACCCCTCTCTAAAAAAACATTAGTCGACAATGAGAATAAAAAATCTGAGAGGAATATTAATGACCAGATAGATCCAGTTTGATGATGGGATAAATGTGAAATTTGCATCGCCTCTTGCGAAACAGGTCAGTTTAGTTCCCTCCCTAATCATTCCCACGAAATTTTGCCACAGATAGAAATCTTATATAACATTTCACATGGGTACTAGGGTCACAGAAATAATAGGAGTTCAATAGATGTCCCAAAAATTGAGTTGCAAAATTTAAGAAGCTACATTGTTCTGGAAAATTTTCAGCTACATTTTTTATTACATTGAGTGGCACATTTAGAACGACAACCTTTTAAAACAGTCTGTGTGCATCTGTCGGACCTAATTATATTCTGTTTCAATAAACAGGACCGTCAATCTTTTTTAATGTTTATAATTAAACAATAAAAACTCATTTAATTTTAATTTCATTTACAGCTAGTTATTCTATATTAAGTTTACATTTAGAAAGTTTGAATAACGATCAAATTTCGACATCCCAAAATTCCCACCAAAAAATTTCCACTCGAGTTTTAAGTTCATTAATTATTACGCTCGTTCAAAAATAAATGAAGCATCGTTATTCAAATTAAAGCACTCGTTGAGCAACGCCTGGATGGTTGATTGATTGATATCAACAATCAATAATACAAATAAATTTATCGCTTTCGAAAGTCGGTTCGAGTGCATTTGTGCAATCGCCCTCATGATCCGTTTAGATATTCGAGATTGTCGTCAAGTATATTTGCATTTATCTCATGTTTAATTCTGTATTTCAAAGATGATCCATCAGACTATTTATACAAATGACTGCACAGAAAATGAGCGTTTCGTCTTCCATTTTTTACCAGTAATAAAGATTATGGTTAACAATTGTGAGCGAAACTGTTCCCAAATGTTGTCCATAACCGATGATTCATTTAATTGCATTTAAAAACTCATTTGTACCATCAATCAAATAAGAACAGAGTCATTTTGAGTCATTCCCGTATCTTTTCAAGGCAAAGCATATGGCTTTATTGCGTAGAACTTTATCCCATGTAATTTTCCAAGACTGTGCAATTGGTATAGACCGAAGACTTTTGAACCACTTTATGGTATCAGGTAACATTTCCACAGACGTCGACGGTATGCAATCACCAACCTATCTATAACCTCTATATCCTATTGAGGGCCGGCCCGTTATTTGATTGCTCTTCCACGCACGTGCTCTACGTGACCACTTCGATGGTAAATAGATACCACCTAAGGTTCAATACGAAGCAATTTAAATGGTACTCGTCGCTTTTGATATATTGTAAAAGCTAGTATGTATTTATAACTGTTCCGTAGTTCCAGGACATTTAGAAGGTCTATAAATGGTTCATTTAAAACAGTCTCTTTGATATTTAATATAAACAAATTTGTACTATAATAACCGTTATATTAAAAATTCAACTAAGTCAACTAACCCATAATAAAGTTTCGATGGCGTAGAAATTGCATACAAATCCACATAATTATACGAATAATGTCATTTCCTTTCCCAAGACTTGGCTGACCCATATTCATAAATTCTTTTCTCCAATTCTCCATCAATGCTTGACCAATCATTTTTACGAAGTGACCCCGCCGGTCGCCGGTCGTCGCCGGCCGTTTTATTGCAAGACAACCCTTTTAATATTACTTTCACACGTTTTAAAATGTGGAATTTGTCGAAACCAAACGATCTGACCGCTCATAAAGGCTCGTTAGTATAAATATAGCAGTGTCCGACCAGAATAATAATGTCGTAAAAATTATATTTATTGTTCGAAACGACTGCGACTCCGAAGCCCTTTGTCGCGTTTTATTGGCGGCTTAAATATTTGATTTATAGCTCGAAAGTAAAATTTTAATGCTCCGAGCTGAACGTGGATAGGTAGCATTTTGATATTATCGTTACGTGCGCGTTGATTAATTTTGATAACTGGTTTTGGGAAATAGATCACTCCTAGTGGGTGGTCCAGCGCTTAATACAGATTGTATGTTAGATTAAACTTTTTATGATTCTGCTCACTGGGTTGCTTGTATTCTGGAGAAACAAAATTTAAATACAAAAAGCTTTCATGCTTCTGTGGGTTAAATTGGACCGTCATGCACATCGAGGACACCACACATTAAGGCATAGCCAAAAACTTAATGACTTGATCCTTTTCGCTGACAAAAAAGCTTTCATTGAGAGCTTTTCGGCATGAAAAAATTAAGTAACAAAGTTAGCGGTGCTTTTGCTATTTGCACTTAGGTAAACGTTATCGCACTTTCGAAAGCTCTTTCGAGTGTTCAAGTGGATCTTTCGTGCGCTAGGAGCGTGTAAACTGAGACGCAATTTAATACGCGAAGAGCCGCGCTAATCAACACCAGATGTGACCGCATATGTCGCCCGGACTTCTAAACCACTACACCGATTATAATTTGCCAAATAACTGCATCTACCAAATGTCGTTCCGCGCACCTGTGCTTTAATATGCGCAAATTATCTCCGCTATGCTTTTCTTAAAATTAAACAAGACATGAAAACTTTATTGTTACCATAGTAAGTCGCACATAATCTAGTAAAAAGTGTGTTGTGATGCAACTAGCTAGACCCACCTGTCATATTAATCTAAATAGCTGAACAGAACGTACAATAAACTGAGTTATGAAACCGTATACTTCCATTGTGCATTGTCTGCGAATCTAAATGACAAGTTAGGACTCTAACAATATAATTTTCGTTAATTTCCCTAACAATGCCGCGTCGTAATAGTCAGCGAGCGTCCGAATAGAATCAAAGAACGGGATTACATCTCCGTCCCGAAATATGCACGATTTAACATGAAACGCGAATTCGTTATACACGCAGTATTATCTTGAGAAAGCGGTGTGAACCTGTTATACGTATTAGCATAGCACTGGCTATTGTGTATTATCCTACATTCATGGGTAAACATACACCGTCTTTGTGCCCATTGTTCGTGTAATACTTAGCAGCCTCGCCCCTCTGATCCCATCTTTTCTATGCATTGTCCGTTCACAATGCGAGCGTCTCATCTCCAAAATTTGGTCCAGAGGTTGCTCTAAGTAACCTCAGGTCACGTCTCGCAATGGTCAGCCTCTGTTTTCTGTAGAAAACCGATGTTTATGGCCTAGCGGTTCGGATGCAGACTTGTTTTCGATTGTTGGACATCTCCGAACAATGCGTTTAACAATGGAGATTATTGCTCTTTACCGTCATTTAGCTACCGTTTTAGTTCGTTACCTGTCTTTCCCAGTATCGATTTCATTGTTCCCGATTTATGAAGTTGTTTCGGCTCCCGTTTCACTGTTTGAATATTAAATGGCCTGGGAATGTGAAGTTGCGTGTCTTCTTCTAATCACGACTAGTTGTTGTAAACAAATTGGGCGGTAGACCACAGTCCTTCATTTGGGTAATTATAGCAGTTTTTACTAAACTAATCGCTAGTAATTGGTTTTATTCCAAATTCAAAACATTCTTAAAAGTTTGAAACCTAATAAAAAACTACAGTTATTTAAAACATATTTATTACATATACATTTTATTACATAGGTGTAAATTTACAAATGTTCAGACTAAAAATAGTATTTAAAACGCAAAATGTATGCAATTTAAAGCGTGCTACAGTAGCTACGTGGTCACGGGCAGCGCTGAATGTTGATTTATGTTTATGGTCGACGTAAAGTGAGGATGCGGTCTGCTATCCAAATTGCATTTCGCTTTTACAAAGTTATGAGACGGAATTCTTATCTGCCCGATCGCTTTAATCCTGTTATTCTGATTTAAAATAGTTAATCTTTCAAGTAAGATTAATAAAAAGTCACTATTAATATTAATTGCCTTATAAGGAAATTGTTTTTGTTTACATTCTAAGATACATAATTCACGTCGTAGGTTTGATTCTGATCTATCGGATTCCTCTTAAAATATAAAGCATGTATCCCACGGATAGATCTACAGATTGTGTATACGGTAGCCGGTTAAACGGTTGTCGTGAATTCAAGTGGTCGATAATGTCGGCACTTTGATCGCTGCGTACATCCACCTTTGATCTCACCGCTGAGCGACCAGTATCTGATAATTACTAGGGCTAATGATCTTATAGAACTATGAACGCACTGTTATTATCCGAAGTGGAGTGTAATTAAAACAGCGTGAGTTTATTGCGCCTAATGTATTTGGAACGGTTGCAACTTGGATGATTGTTAATTAATCACACATGCTATGTATGGTATAATACTTTCGATGTACTAACAGATCTGTAACTAGAATTACTTGCTTTGAACCCAATATTTTAGTAAGATTTTAAGAAAAGAGGTTTAAAGCAATCGCAAAATTCTATAACCCAATACGATCTACATTAATGGGACAGAATGGTTGCCTCAAGAACTTGAAGACTAGAATTTTCAAATTATATTTCCGTTGGCGAGGCAGTTTTTACGACCAGCATAGTACACCTGTCGCCTGTAACATGTTATCAAGGGTTATTGATCATAGGAACACTAGATGTGGGATCTAAAAACTAGCTTATTGAATTATTGAAACCTCAGGATTAAATGCATCGTAAAAACTAAGAGGCAATCAGTATCGACGACGCAATTATCATTTCAGATTTACGAAGTTTTTCTGATGATAACGTTCATATAGAAGTCGATGTAATTCGTAGTAATGCCCTTAAAATTCAAAGGAAAAACATGACAAATATAGTTCTTCGAAGTCGATAAGAAAATGCGACGTTTACATGCAAACAGTGGCTTCATACGTTAATGTTGGTCGTGACAGTTGGTGGGTGAAACACCTCTAGTTACATCACGCTTTGACATAGAGATCATTTGTTAGACGTGCATGTTGGCTTACGTTTCGATTAGGTGCTTATTTACTGCGCAAGTGAGACTATAATCTAGATAGAAATGTTAAGGCAATGGCCACTTTTCCTGCAGTAAAACAACAGATTTTAGCTTCTACCGTATTCTATCTCAAAGGTTTAGTCTGTACTAGAACCAAAGCCTACTTCCACAGTACCATTTATAGCGAAAACACCTAGCTGCCGGGTCGGACACGCAACAATAGCTTTCTTACTTTCACATTCGCGTACAACGCAACCGAGTTATTTCTACATTCTCTTCGCTTTGTTGGCGTGTAAATCTTATTATATGTACGTTACGTTCGGTTTGATTTATTAGAGCCACGTGGCGTGTGGCTTTACTATTTGTTAATACATAGGTCATAGACAATTAAATTTTAGCCAAGGTACCTACCAAGGTCCAAGGTACTTTACCGTATTTTAAAATTTGCTTATAATACTTATAACCTCAAGAATATACCTATCCTATAGAAAAATTATTCAAATATATACTGAACCTAGTCCAGTTAAACTTTTCAAACAAACAAACTCTACAAATTTACTTATTAAAATAGATCGTTACAATATGCCCGCGAAGTATTATCATTCATAACGTTGGTCTTTTGCATACCCAGTTCAAAGTCTACACCAAGATCGTTTTATAGTCGATATATAGAAATAATAAATATAACATATACTAATAATATATAATTTGGTCCTACAACATATGTCGGTCAAGCTTTCAATCAATCCTTTTTGCCAAGTGGTAATCGATCGAGGTGAACGTCTACAGCTATGCAGTTGGCATTGACAGTACTGTTATATCGGTTCCACATGAATAAACCTCAAACAAAATCTGTTTTGGATTACATAATACGTGAGAAAATTCTTATTAGATACATCCCTCTTGTTAGTTAAAAGACGGTCTTTAAAGCAAAAATATGTCACACATTACTACCACTGAACAAATATTTCGAATATTAAAATTGTTTTAATTTACGGATAAATAATAATTTATAACATCTAAAAATGTTAATCCACTAAAACAACTAAAAGACGTATCAACCAAAAAGCGTTGACCGCAATTAAAGTAAACTATATCAGATAATATTGAACAAATGTTAAGAGCAAAACACAATGCGCTCTACCTGCTTGTCACTTATTTGTTTAGGCTCGTCTTAAAAACCAGTAGCCGGAGCCCAAACAGCTATATAATATATACAAACTCGGGATACGTTTTGTTACTCTTTTTATGAAGTCCAGTCCCACTTATCGCTCAGGGTTGACTGAGCCGTATTTACACATCTTTAATCTGTAACTCCAATTCCAACTTGAAGTCTGCAAATCTACGTGTAAATTAGCTTAAACTTTTTTATTTTGATCAAAGTTGTTTGAAGCGTTACACAGCGTATCCGCTACAGTCGTTTTGACATCGAATCGCCTTTCACTTGACCCAGATATTTGGGAACTGGTCCGCAATCACAATGCAAACTAGCGTTCTCTATCTTGCTTAATGCATTTGCGTTTCCTGCAACTGACGCGCGAAGACTTGCAATCAATGTAGTTTGAAATCATATCTATTTGCTTATGCTATTGAACGTGTAACACTATGATTAAGCGACCACAAAGTAGCCCTATCGTAAGGGAATAAGCCAGCTAGGGCATTAACAACCTGTTTTGCGGCAGCGCAGCCACCGCCTACGCCTGACAAATCCGCGTTGAGTTTTTTCGTCCCTCCCCCGACACGTATAGCTTCCAAGAAGATTACGTGTGTAGCGAGCGCGGAGCAAGTTTAGACTTGTTTCCAACCGTACGTCATCAAACCAGTCTCGTTCGTTAGAAATGTAAGTAAAATTGTCCACGTTTATAAAGCGATCCTTTGAAACATAAACACGATCGCGCGCTGCGCGTGGGCACGGTCTGCCGTTTCCCGGGCATTACTCGAAATTGTTTTCACAGAATTGCGTCTTGCACGCGATTTCGTATTTTTCGGGCTCTGTAGTTGGCGAACCACAATTGCCTTTTGTACTGTTAATGCCAGCGACATTTGGGAATCGTTTTGTGAACTCACCACACGATCGTTCTTTACAGAACGCTTTGCTCTTGGCTCTTTATGTCGAGCTAATTTCAGAGCATCGTCTCCGCCTGATGGCTAAGGAATTCTCAAAAGCATTAACGTGCCCGAGACATGCACGGACATTATCTATTCATGTTACGCTGTATCCTGCGGCAATTACAAAGGACAAAACAAAATGACAAACACGAAAATGACGCTTCGACATCATCGACGCTCGAAGGAAGCGTGACGTTAGAAAAAAGTTAATTTGACGGTCATCAGGATGGATCCTTCACGATCCTAGACAATTTATCTTACCCTTGCATTTTTTACCCCTGAGCCATCAGTGATTCAGCTCGGGCGAGGCGGCGGATGCGTGTCCAGACGCGCTCTTTATGCGCGTGCGCTGCATTATATTCATTTCTCAATCTCCACTTGCCAACTTGAATATCTCTTTGTTCTAAACAATAGAAATCGTGACAGCATAATGACAAGCCATTCGGGTGTAACAAATAAGTTTTAAGCAGCGTCGTCGACAGATATGTCCTGAAGTTTGGTTGTGGCAGTTATTGCGATATCGTTTTTTGAGTCACGACGCCCGGGTGGAGCGACGCGAGCGTCGATGCGCGCGCGCAGCCGCCGAGATATTTAGGTCGCCCAAAATAAACCTCGCCACTTGGGCAACTCGATGATTTTGGCCAGCGAGCCTGTCGCTGAGTTCTGATTACGAATTATAATTCATAGCACAGTATTACAATTAACTTTACGTCAGCGGTAGAAATGTACGTGTTCTAGTCAGCTTTGACTAGTTCTGTAGTTAATTCATTCGATACAATTTTAACCGCAATTTCTTAACACGTGACGTCACTTCCGAAGCACGTTACGAGTATTAGACCATATTGTATTAGAGCGTTGGTGATAAAATATTGATAATGGCCACGAGGTAGGTGTGTGCGTAGCCAAGGCCATTTCGCTTACGCATAGCCCCGCATGTTTACGCGATCCAAATATAAGCTACTATCCGACCAACAGAATGGACTTCCTCAACTATTCATTTTACTACGCGGCCGATACTACGCGAATTAGCCGAGTTATTTGTAACGAGGAATGGCGCGAAACGCTCCATTGAGTTCGCGAATTACGTAATACTGTGAAAGTATTTTCTCGTTTGCATCGATCTATAATCTACGAGGGGTGATATTTTGTTTTCGCGTTTAAAAATAATACCCCGGTCGTTGCCTTTAATGTCATTTTGAGGTTAGACTTTCCAAACCACGTTTTTCTTATGTAACTAGATAATTTGATTAGATAATTGTGGTTGTAGAGTATTAAATACGCTTTTCATTTATTTATGTTGCAATGTTTGTAAATTTTAAGTATTAGTAATAAATACCACGTGTGTTGTAATTTTGGCGGGAACTGACTGAGGTCCGCGTGCTCGCAGCGACCTTGGGCATTAAGACGTCATTGACATAGTTCCTGACAACAAACTCGAAGTTTTTCTCTATGAATTCACAATTATTTAACCTGTTGTAACATTAACCGCCATCGCATATTTTGGTGTTCGTAAAACATCGTTTATTTCAAGGTTATTCTCATTGTATCAATCTTATCCATGGCAAAGCATTGGCGCTTTAATTTTTATCATTCTCAAGTGGTACTGATAAACATCTGTTTATTGATTTTTTAAATACACACTTCCCTAATTATATCATTTACCTTGTTACTTAATAAAACCAGAATCGTAAGAAATAATGTTATAAAAGTAATTAGTAGGTTTTTAAATTGGGCAATACCCAAACGAGCATTTATTTGTCAGAACCAATTAACTTATGACAATTTGGTATCGATTCAATAAATATTACGAACGTTGTCAACACCAATAAATCTGTCGTCTTCTATAATTATTTTAAATTTTTATCAAGAATTGCATTTCTAAAAAACAAATTAAAACATTCCAGACGCTAGTCAAACGACAGTTTTTTCTACCATTTTTTCCTCTTTCGTATTTTTGGTACAAATATATTGTATATATAAAAAAGTATATACTTGTCGGCCAATCGTCCGATCATACAAAATGGAGTATCGAATAAGGAGTAAGTCTGACCTTGGGAGCGCATCGCGAGTTGCTACGCAGTTTTTTGCCGATCAATTCAGATTGCCACTGATTTTAAACCGGCTCCTTTATTTGCCTTGTAATCGCTACTAAAATAGCCGATATTTGCATCCTTAATTTCGTCTCCACATTAGACCTGCCTTTAATTTGTCATACCAATTGAAATGCTAATATTATGTCTGCTGCGTACTATTAAATATGATATTATAATCCTAAACACTAAAATACCTTTATCGAACCACGAGATACATAAATTTGTCTTTAATTATCGCAACAGTACCGTCTGCACATCGGCTTACAATTTCAACAGTAGTGCAAAGATCGTAAAATTTTAATAGTTATTAAGGCTTAAAAAAATTAGAAATGGCTCGAAGGCGTGTCCGTTTTATTATTAACGAAATTCCGGTGCATTAATACACTAGAGCTGATTTTTATAGTCCTATCCGTACGAATGTAGTCGTAAAAATGTCAACTGCAAGGGTCCCGACGAAGAAAGAAAAAAGAACCGAAGAATATAATTTAGGTTCTGGTCGTAAAATTGTTCCAAAAACGGGTACAGCACCGCCTTCGCCGGTTTACGACTTTTCTATATCTTGAATATATTTGTACAACTCACAAATAGCTAAGCAATATTATAATCGTACAGAGGATGTTTTCATAACTATGCAAGCCACCTGTTGGTTCAATCCTGTGGGAACTTGGCGTAACGCCAGACGATTAAACATTCATATTATTAAACCCAACCATTGTTTACTGAATTATTCAAATCTAACGCATTGCTAAACATTTAGAATCTGAACGTCCACGTGTGGTTCGAACACATTAAAAACACCATGCTATTGTTAGCGAGCCTCTATACTTAGCAATATCTTAGTTGTATTCCCTTAAATTGATTGTTAATTCGTGTGATTTTCTTTCCAGATTTCCTGAAGCCCCGCAAGCGGCTACCCAGCAACGGCAAGAAGTCCCCCGCGCACAAGCACAAGCAGGAACTCCACGGGGTGCACATCCGCCCGCCCAAGGTGGCCCGGCTCTCGCAAACCCCCTTCAAGCGCACCAGCTAGGCTCCGCCGGCCCCCCCAACCCCCCGCACTCTCAACCCCACTCCGGCAGCTCACACCCTCAACGCAAACCAAAGTCATCGCCCAACACCGCTGCGGGATCTCCAGCTCATATTTATCATGTGTCCTCCCCATCTCGGTTCCAGAACGCGGGCCTTATGTAATGTGCAAATTAATTATATCCCTTAATTTATTTTCGATTAAGACGGCCAGCGCCGTGGAGAACAATTATAATAATGTTAAGTAATTGTAAGATAGTTTCGGACTAATATAATGTATTCCCCGTCTACATCACAGCGCTTCGCTCAACGGGTCGAATCGCGAAACGTCTGCATTCGTCTGAGCAATATATTTATAATGTGACAATTAGCCGTAAGTTTAATATGATCTCTTTGACAATAATTTAAGCTAGTTTAGGGTAGGTAGGTGTAAGTGAGGACTAAAGTAATGTCGAATGAGATAATTTGGATAAGTACTCCCCGCAATATTAACACAGTTTGGTTGCGTCTCGGGCGCGCGTCGCTCGCGTCGGTGTCAGTCCTAGTTTTCCAATTATAGCACTAGATCGCATTATGCGGCATAATGATTGATATTGAATATTTCAACTATATCTTTCTTTATTCATATATCGAGCACTCTCCAAAGTACTAAGTCCCTTCGCTTGATGTGTGCAATTACGTGTGCAGTGACAGGAAACAAATGTTTTTCTTTATTTTAACATTGATCGTTATGTCGCACAATGCTCTGTAATTGGAAAACTAGGAGTAAAGCGCCGCACCGACGCGCGCCCGACGCGTAATTTTGCACGATGTGCAGTTTTTTGAACTTTCTCTCGAGACCGTTCGGGGAACTTTCAAGAGCCGCATCGTCCAGCTCCCGCCCTACGCAATAGTGAAGTTAGGATAAGTGAAATACAAATACTCAACAGCGCCTCGGTGACGTCACGCCGGTGACAGTTTTTTGCCAATTGAAAGTAAACGTTAGGCACACTTACGTGTGAGACTTGAGTATTTGTGTTTTCCGGCCGCAGAGAGCGCATATCATATTAGTCCATTTGTTTTGTTGTTATTTTTTAATAATGGTTTATCTTTTTTTGATTATATTGATGATTGTTTTCAATATTTAATATCTAAAGTTTTTCGAATGTTTTGATGTGCATTTGGGTTGAAATGTTTATCGAAATTGATGTTTCGGTGTGCGATGAGTTGCCCTTGATAAAGTACAAATTTTTCATGTCTGTTTAGGTAGAAGGGCAGCGGGATCCTTTAAAAGACACTCATTTTCATACATTTATAAAATTTTTCATTTACTTTAATTAATATGTAGCATGGTGTTTGTTTTGTTCGTTACGGGCAGCGTACGTGGGGGCAATGTTGTTTTAAAAAATATATAAAATAATACCTACTTTAGTTAAAAAATGATATATTTTCTAACTAAAGTAGCTAAGCTTTTAAAAGATTAAACTATATAATTAATTTATATCACTGCATAAAATAACAAAAATATATTGTAATACAATTATAGGCATATTTGGATGATTTAGATTTTAAATATAGATTTTTTAGAAATAAAATAATACAAGCATCATTATCGACATTGCCCGTCCCGCACATTGCCTGTAACATTGCGTTCAGCCAAAGCCCGGTGTCAGTAGTAGGGCAATGCATACAAGCCAAATACCCCGGCATGCCTTGCAAGTTTAAATGATAATAAGAAAAATTTCATCTATATCACAAAATATACTAAAAGCTATTTTCAAATTTTATATTAAAGGTAATATTTTATAAAACATAATTTTATTAAGGTAATTTGAGATATTATTAATTTATATTTGTACACGATTTGGTTAAGTCGAGGCATGCCGTGTTTTTGAAACCCAGGCCAATAACCAGGTCAGTAGAATAGGTCTGACTAGAATAATGAAATTGAATGAACTTTAAACGTTTGACTGTTTTATAGCACGTTTTGAAGAACTGTTGAAACCTTAATATATTTATTATCTACGGTTTCGTTTACATTTTGACTTGATTTGAAATTTATGAATTGTGTTAAGTGTAGTCTCTCGAGCGAGATACGACTTTACGCCTACATAGATTAACTCAAATGGTTGCCCAAAATCTCGTATTGTGGACAAATATTTGATACTATCCTTCGTTTTTCGTTAAAGAGACTACAATGAAATATTTAATGATACGGTATGTGGAGTGTGCCAAACGGAAAAGGCTTGATGCCGGAACATTCGATGGTTTGCGCGAACGCCTTGTTTTAATATAATTTCTCTAACACCTGTGATGTATTAAATATGATCTCAGAACATAATCGTACTGTATGCAAATGTCATATATTTTTTGTTTAAATAGTGCTAGTTACTGGACTTGGAGGCTAACTGCTGGCCAGGATCCCTCGTTGAGAAAAAATTTAATACATCAATGTTTATATTCCATATAAATTGTCTCGCCGTCCAACGGGAACTGTACAACGCACTGTAAATTGTTGCACTTAGTGTATTTATTTATATTATGAGGCGGCGAGAGTTGTACGCGCTTTAGAGATGCAAAGGATTTGTGCAGAAAGCTGTTTCAATAGTCCCAAGTAAATGATACGTTCGCAGTCACAATACAGATGTAAATATTCGGAAAATATTCTCTAATAAACCTTTATAATGTATCGAGTTCCATATTATTAATTTGTGTAATGTATAAAACTTAAATTTAGTTTAAAAAAAGCTTACTTCATACGGTATTTGTTGTTTTCTTTCAACCTTTCACCCTTGAGAAATTACATAAATTGAAATCGAAAATAATAGTTATTTAATCTATACTATTATATAAAGAAGAAAGATTTGGTTATTTGTTTGAAATAAATTGGCTCCACAACTACTGTACAGATTGCTATAAGATTCGAACAGAATATAGATTTGAGCTACGCGCTCTGTTGAGCGTAGAACATAGGTTTTAAAAAAAGGAGGTGTAGCTAAATAAAACAAAGAGTTGGATGCTCGTATGAAAATGTTTATTGATATCACAATCAAGTCTACACTACTACCCGGTCACCCGTCACTCACCGCGATATAGATGATAAATACAGATACATATAGCGCCCCGCGGCGTCGCCTGTACCTTATACAAATCTAACATACAATTCAGAAACAAAACAAACTAGATATTTGCAAATAGCGTGCCATAAAGTAATAATAATTTGAAATCCAGAATAAGGCGGAAACTACGTGTTTACAACTGTGGTACAAAGACCTAAAGAGTAAAAAATATTCTAGTCTAAATGAGTACTTAACTATTAGTATCGAGATGGATTCAACGATGACATACAAAAGTTCAAATATTGCAAAGTGTAAATATTTCAACGACAAGAGCAAATAAAACGCAAACGATAAGTTATTGTCTCAAACCACCCCCGATCTGCAGGCATTAGGTACATAAAATATTCAAACACGCGGCAGAACACGCAATAAATACCACAACATTAATATTATATCATTATCATTATTTACATTACATTAGTAGAACATTACACTTAGGCACATCGATTGTTATAAAATTATTATTTAATTCGAAAAATCGTCCGTACTAGCTACCACGTTATATTAAAAGATGTATGTGATTCAAACGACTTCGTACGTGTGGGGTTAATTTAAAAAATATTACGAACTCTAAACACTGGAATTACGAAAGACGAATGAACGATTCTAATACAACATTAACTTTAAATTGATGATGAAATTTAGAAACAATCCGAATAACTTCATTCTCTTATATAACGCTGAGTATATAAGAAAAGAGTTGAAAGCATCAGAGACATCAGGGCGAGTTTGATAAATTTGTACTTTAAATTATCCCTTAGTCTCGAGCAGTGTCAGTTAGCGTACGGTCAGTAACGACGTATTTGTGTTAAAAGATATATTACTCTATGTATTTTGGTCGTAATCTACGTTTAAAGGATCTAATCTAGCACGAGTGTAGGTACGAGTATGCGTGCGCGCTTGCCGGCCGGGGCCGGAGTTGCAGCGCCACTAGACAACGATATACAAAATCTCACTGGACGCTAATCGGATACACTTACCGTAATATACGTAGAAAACAGCGAATATCAATAATTTGGACATTAAAATTACGTTATACAGAAATAAACACTCAGTGTCTACCTAACGGCGATCTAAGTTATTAAAAGTTTGGTGCAAGAACGACAACGAGAAATGTTATAAGTTAAATAGTTAATCGTGTTTGGAGAAAAGTTTCATTTGTAAAAGTACTGAAGTATTCATTTATGTTATTTAAGAAAAATGCTTTATATCTTATTTATAAAAATGTAACAATTGTTGAGAGGAAAACGAATAAAGGTTATATATTAAAGAAAGATTACCTAACTTGCCAATTTGAGTGAAAAGTATTTAATACAATTTAAATAATTAATTAACAACGTTCAAAACGTTAGTCCTTATTTGATAACTTCTCGATGTCGTGATTCCTATAGAATACTATCGTTCCATAATCTTATGCATCACTACGACAATGGCTTATCAAACTTTAAGATACCTAAAAGCTTTCGCTAACGCTTCTACATCCCTGATATAATATTTAGCGACTGAGATATGAATTTTGAATACTCGGTGACACTCCAAAATTCATATAACAATGCTTCGAAAATCTATAGCCCTAGTCTATCTATAAGCTCTATATAAATATAAAATGTCTTAAACGTCTAAGATAGATAAGATAAAAATCAGATTCAAGATGAAGTACACGTAGTAAATAGAAGCAGTCCAGTTGACCATCGCTCGCGCAAAAAGGTACGAAAATTGGACGGCAAAACATTTTGGTGAGAACGTCTGAATATTGTATAGACACTTTTTAAATTAGAGTATATGCAAATCATCAATTTCTATTATTTATAGAAGAATTAGAACGCAGTTAACTTAAATATTCCAGACTGTGCTAAAATAATAATATAATACTTAATATTATGTACTATAAATATCTTCTTTTTGAAGAAGAAACGATTGTCTTGTGCATATACCCTAATAATAATTTATATCTACACAAGTGTAACCGATACTAGAATCTATTAATTTGTCGTGTTTTTGTATTTACGAAAAATGTATCACTATAACTTCGAAGCTAATCGCTAGCTATTAAATAAACAGTACAGACACTGGACCGCAGAATATTTCTAAAATACACACTACAGACGATCACATTTATTAAAAGACAGTGTAAAAATAATGTTCATAAATATTGGCCTATAAGATAATTAGAATTCATTGTACTTTAACTATTTGAAGCTTATATTATTATCACACATACCCTATTAGGTAAATATCAAACGTCGAATATATCAAAGTTAACACTATTTAATTAGCGGCGAGATAAGCTTGTCTGTTTGGCAATTTTATTGAGTATTGTCAGTATTTAACAAATACCAATAAAGTTGCGTAACCGATATATCTAACATTATAAATGCTACAATAACAAATTATGTGATATCAGACTTGTAATATTAATCAGTATATTTCGTTAAGATGTACATTGCGTCGCGAATCCCGCAGGCGTTTGTTTTTTCTGACCGCAGTTAGTTGATGAATTTTCTGGTAATGTAGTGCCCTTCTAATATAACATTTGATTTAATTTTCTAAAGATTTTCTTTCTACGTTTTTTTCACTACGAGTTATATTCATACTGTAAACATTCAGTCGAGTAAAAAGTGTATATGTTCTAGGTAGTAACATTAAGTTTTAAACAACATTAATAGGAGTAAAGACATTTAAGTATGTACATATGTACGCGCGTATAATCTCTCAGAATTTGTGTAAGATGTTAAATGATCGCTCTATAACGTGCAAAATTTTCTATTAAAAATTACATTAAACAATTATCTTTAGTAATTCACATTCAACATCATTCTCGCGATCATTTTCAAATAGTATTTACTTTAAAATTTTATTTATATTTTATATTAGTCAGTTCAAAATATGTAAGAAAAAGTACGACACGTATGTGTTTAAAGTTAAGATTATCTGTGCACTAATTCAATTATTATAATTTTTAATCTGTTCGATTTGATGTTGTCAACGATGAAAGAAATGATCGTTCTTAATTTGAAATTGGCGCTAGCCGTTACATGTCTAAACTAGAGGTCTATTGAAGAACAAGGGCGAAACGGAGTACTACGATAATTAGCAAATCAATAATAATGATTATTGTCTGACACTGGGTTATTGTCGAGACAGCAGCTCGGCGTCACGCCACACTATTGACTATAGAGATGCCACGCGGCGGGACTCGTCCGGTCACAAACCAAGCATTTAACTTCTATTATATTGAAACAATATTAAGGATCACTGTGGTCTACCCTACGCACGTAGATCATCGGCACCGTAACTAGACAGGCCCAAACAAAAAAAGGGAAAGGAAATAAAATAAAAGTGAAATAAAAAGGGGTATTTGGGTTTATTTACAATTCTCTCATAATAACTATGTGATTATTAATGAAGAAAAAAAAAACTTAAGCAACATCAGTGCTATCCCCTGATCACCAATAATCTTATTAGGTAAGGTCCGCAACGCGTGCGACTTACAAACTAACAATTAAAACGAAAAATACCCATTATTTAATAATAATAATTAGCTCTCAGCGCGTACCGGCGTACCGTCCGCAACGAGAGTCGACGCGCATTTTTAATTCTATAAATGTTAACAAAATTTAATGAGCATCGACTGTCGTTGCCGACCGTACATGTTAAAACAAACTTAAAATCACTAACGCTACAGTTTCACCGGCTGAGTAAATCAAATATATAAGATCACAGTGGACATATTGCACAGCGAGTGTGCGCTTCCTCGGGCCGGCTCCTCTCGTCTCAGCGGGAGGGCTTTGTACAGTCGATTATTTATTGTCAATCTTAAAATGAGAATTGTACGAGTTGCGGTGAAACTACATGAAGCTACGTGAGCTACGTGCACGCGGGCCGCTCCTGTGCGCTAACGCAGTCGAACGCAGTCTAAACTCCAAATGACATTTTTTATTGCAACAACCCAAAAATTTACATTTACCATTATGCCAGCGTGCCCCTTACAGAGAATGCCTGAAGCGTTACGAAAAAAAAACCCATTATATTAACATTCCATTTCACTTAACCCATACCGGAGGCAATTTTTTTTATAAATACGGGTAGTCGAATATATCGTTCGTGCGTACCGAGATCAGTGACTCAAATCTCTCGACTGTTATATATTTGAAGCATAAAACCATAAAACACGCCATTTAAATATATTAATGACTAAGAGTATACAAAAAAATGAAAATATGAAAATTCATAATAGCAAAGAAAGTATGTGAGGCAAGAAAAAAATAGTATCGCTACGTAGTGTGAAATAAAAAACTGGTTAAAATTAACGGCGTTTTCTATAAAGAATATTACAATAAGCATTGTAAGGATGAGACTAATCGCCGAGTATTTGATTATTTCAACGTACATTTGACTTTAATTTTAGATTAAATTTATTATAAAATAAAATCATGTAAATGTATGTATGTAAAAATAAAATCAGCGATTTGTATCATTGGAACAATGCTCAATCCTTAAAACAAAAACATAATCAATTATTGTCAGGCCGAGTTAGATGCTACAATTTATCATAACATTTGTTTAAAACATAATAGTTTTGGTGTTCATTACGACTAAGTATAATATGTTTATTTTATTCTTTTTTTTATTTGATAATGCTTGCTTAAATTAAAAAATAAAATCAAATAGTTTATTTGAAACTAAAATGACAAACAATAGTTACTTAAAATAATTAATGTATGTATTCTAGCGGCCGTGGCCAGTTTTAATATGCTTAGTATTTAAGGGTTCCGATAAAATATAGTTACCTATATAATAATAATATAATAAAATGGGCCTGTCTGTTTGTGAACACCCAGTCGCAGGACGCTTTACAAATTAGCCAATTATAATAAGCGTCAAGGTTGTGGAGTGTGAACCTCATCAAAAAGTTTTTAACCATTACCGAGAGAAATCACTTTTACACATAGAAACTTAAGATCTACATCTATCTATAGACATAACTTCTTTAAATTAAGAAAATAATCTTTGTTTAAGGAAGATAATTTTATATGTATGGTCAAAAACAGTCCAACGATGGCTCACACTCTATGATAATTAATATAAAAAAAAATTAAAAAGTTAAAATCCAATTACACTAGCTAGCGAATATACAGGTGTTACCTACACGATAAAACTCTTAAATAACATATTTGAACCTAACGGCTATACGTATCCATCACCGCGTCTACACATTAATATCTACAGAAAACATTTTAAGATTACATACATATTAAAAACACAGCATCGATTACAAATGAACTACACTACGTGATATGGAACGTGTACACGTACTCTAAACGCGGGGGAAACTAAAAAATAATATTAATCACATACATAATATAATTAATTGACAAAAATCACCACGTAAAATAAGAAACCGCGGGCGCCGTCCGTAGACACGCCCCTTCAATTTGGTACAAACACTAATTCCTACGATAAAACATTAGTAAATGCAGCCTACTCATCACCTAACATCGAAAATCATATTATATGTAATAATTAATATACACATACAGTATTTGTATGTCACGAGTGTGTTATACTTAGCTTGCGTGTGCGTGTGCGTGCGCGTACGCACACACGCACGCACTGTGCGTACGACACCCGCTATATATAGATTAAAAATACATTTCACTAGCAACGCGTATACTTGAACGAATAAAGCGTCTAACCTAAGGCGAATACACGAGTACATCGCACGAAACAAATCGAAATAAAACTTATATATATAAAAAACATAGTTTAAATAATTAAACTCAACGTTAGCAGTCGGTCAAATCATTGGAGGGAACCGCCACTCGCGTCTGTACACACTAGTCATAAGATTTTGGGTTAAAAAAATTGCAGTGTGATAATTGTTTAGTTAGTTTTTTCACTCGGCGTCGCTTATTGGCGGCAATAGATATCCAACCATACGCACGTGGCGCCAGTAAGCGGTGCGAGCGAGCACAGTACAAATTACATCGACTTCATACAAAAGCATACATCGCATATAACATAATTACTCTATTCCATCATCATATTTCGTCGTGACAATTTCAAGTTTTAAAAAGTATGCGAAATTGCACTCTAAGGTAACCGCTAAAGGTTTATAATACAAGTCATAGTGCGTGGAGACAGTTCTTAGAGAACATAATATTACAACATAAATTGTTTCTCAATTACATTGCTATAAACAAATCAAATAAATACATCCGTCTTGCGGTCTCCACGTCATATCGAAGCGCAGAAAGTCGTGGTCGTGTTGGGTCACGGTCACTGGCGATGACGCTCACGGTCATTGGTGGCTAGAATTGACGCTTGTGGTCAGCAGTCGCTAGGAACGCTCATATACTTGTATTGTTTAATGTTGCTAATACAAGTTTGGATGCAACTTCTCCATGATGTTCCTGTCTTCAGATGAAGTGAGCCAAGTAATTTTCATTTGAAAGCAATAAACTTAATCGATCACTACACGTCACTATTAAAACGCACAATTTATTGCTCACTTCGCTTAGCCACCGCCATAACACTTCACATATTATGATCATCTTTCACGTGACGTCATTAAGCCAGTACGACCCATAGCGGGTGTAGGTTGTGAGTGACCTCACGAGCCGCGTGTCAGTAACGCCATATAACCACTGCGATGTGTGACGTCACGAGCCGCGTGGTGGTGGCGTCATTCAGCCACTGCAGCCCGCAGTGGGCGCCGGTCGCGCGTGACGTCACGAGCCGCTTGGTGGTGGCGTCATTCAGGCAGTGCAGCCGGTCGCGCGTGACGTCACGAGGCTCAGACGTCAGCCCGCTCAGTCGGTGTACCAGAGGTGCTGGTGCGGGTGCTGGTGCACGAGGTAGGTGGGCGAGTAGGGCTGCAGGTAGCCGGGCAGGCGCGCGCCGCTCGCGTGGTGCGCGGGCGGCGGGCCCGCCACGCCCGCCACGCCCCCGACACCGCCCACGCCGCCCACGCCCCCACTGTAACACACATACATACAAATTAAAAGCTAGAAAAAAAATTTCTTAAAGAGCAAAGAGAAATAACATAATTTGTATAATATTACTGGTGATAATATTACTACAAGTTGTAGAGCATAAAACATGTTATGAAAAATATTTTATCAAATAGGTACATGTACTATTTCTACTATGACATTTGTGTTTATAAGTTTGTAAGTATATAATATGAATGTACTATGTATAGATTTTTGTTACGCAAAAACCTGATGTATTATAAATTATAAATCAATTATATTACGACATATTATATTGCGACCTAGTTCGGTTCGCCTAACTACACTCTATTAAAGGGGAAAGTTTGGGAGTTACTACAGAAGCGATTTAAGTCAAATTTGACATGGAGTTATCTTGCACCCTGGATTAACACTTAGGCTTCGTTTTACCTAATAAGCCGCAGGTAACACTGTGGGGCACAGAGTTAGTTAAGCTACAACACTAGTTAACGAAGCATACTAACGTGTGGTAGTGGTAGGTGGGCACGTAGAGCGGCGGCGGCAGGTAGCCGGGCGACACGCCGCCCGCCGGCGACAGCACGCCGCCGCTGCCGCTCCTGGAAAGTCAAAGTCAAAGTTAAAGTCAAAGTCAAAGTCAAAGTCTAATACAATTCTATTCGACTAGGCTACATGCGTTGGTAACACTTGAATCGTCATGGTGTAACAAAACATTTCCCACCGGTTCTGAAGGCAGTTTCTACGGAAAATAACCGGCAAGAACTCTGATAGTTACTCGTTTAATTAAATAATAACATACAAAAAACTACTACAATTTGAGTATTGTAAGGCTTGCAGAATATTATTGCTTGCATTATTAACGCTTGCTCCTGCAAGTTAGTAATAATATTCTGTCATGTTGAAATTATTTTATTTATATATTTATTTAACACTTAGTTACTTTAGCTTTACTATATAGTACATGTTGACAACTGGCAACCTTCTCACTCAAAGGTGATCGCTACTAGGTAACCAAGCCAGACAAGAATGACACAATAATGAATCATGTGGCGTTGCGCAACTTTAAGAATATGATAGGTATGTTAATTATATTTTAATTATAAATAATAATTTAAATATTATTTATTTACGCTATAAGGTATAAATATTTTAGTTATTTAGTATTAAAGTTCCTCACTTGTAGTGTGTGTGCGGGTGGTGGTGCCAGGCGTGCTTGTGCGCGCTCACGCTCATGTTGCCGCTCATCCCGCTCACTCCGCTCACGCCGCTCACCGCGTTCACGCCGCTCACGCTGGCCGGGATGTACTCGCGACAACCGCCGCTCTGCAAACATACATACATGATTTGATATAACCAATAGTTTAATAATTTAAACACAAGTTTGAAATACGGTTCGTTGATTAAGTAATTAATAGTTTTTATAACAATAAAATTACATAAAAATTTAGAATAGGGGATGTGTTTTGTTCAATAAATATAAATCAGTGCCATCAAGGATGAAAACAATACAAAGTATAAAATATATTTAAGCGAAGTTTCCAATTTAATCAGCAAATTTGATACAGGTGTTTTTTTTCTTATAAGAAGTATTATAATACTCTAAAACTTAAACTTAAGTTTTAGAAGAACAAATAGGATTCCAATAAACACGAACATTCGAATCGGAAGAAAGAGCAAATTATATTAAATATAATTATTGTAACATCAGTATGAAAGAATAGAACAACTCACGCTATCCCTCTTGTTGTGCTGCGCGGGCGCATACTGGTTGCACTGGTAGTCGGCCGCCTGCCGCACGTTGCCGCCGTTCTGATATTTATTACAAATCACATTTAAAATATCATTATCACTTTAAAAATTAACAAACGCCCTAGTTTTATTTATTTTCATATGTTTATTCTAATTTGCTGTAGTCTCTTAAAACCATAAATTTATATGTATTTAAATATGTATAAGTTATAGAGATTCTTTCATCAGTTGTGTTTCACAAGTGTTTTCCTTCAAATATACCAGTATAATTGTGTACATAATTTTGCACATATATGTACTCGCATATTTATTTTATTCATGCATTCGATCACCTGATAAAACAACAAGTAGAAGTTATTTTCAAAGTGTGTAGGGATCATATTTTAAATACGGAAACACACTACTGCTGTCACAGTTGTTGTTGTTGCTGGTGCTGCTGCTGGCTTGTAGTGCATACTCACGTTGTAGTGTGCGTCGTGGTGCGGCTCGTGCTTGGCGGCGGCCTCCTGCTGCGCGAGCGCGAGCAGCCGCTTCTTCTGGCTCTGCGGCGTGGCCTGCGCGCCGGCGTTCTGCCTCTGTTGCTGTTGCTGCTGCTGCTGGTGTTGCTGCGCTTGCTGCTGCTGCTGTTGCTGTTGCGGTTGTTGCTGCTGCTGTTCAGTGAAATCATTTTATGAGTATAAATATATTTATGGCGATCTTTTTTCTAAATCAAATCTAATCTTTCGATTGAGTTTTTCTCTCCATTTTATCATTTGATCATTCTTTATGATAAAACGAAACTATGGATCGGTTTGCTTTAAAACCTTATGTAACAATATAAAGTAAATGTACAGTCATTTATCAGTCAGCTACCTTCTCTAGATTTCACTGGCTTACAGAAATGGGTAAATTCAGTGTGTAACATTGTCAGTTAATTGCTATATTTTAAAAAGCGAGACCTTTTATTGAGATCAACACTAGATTGTTTGTCAATTAGCTAGTGTGTGGTTGCCCCAAAGCAACATTAGGTTGTCTGTGTATGGTCGCCTTACCGCATGATGGTGCTGGTGGTGGTGGCAGGGCTGCTGGTGCGGCTGGTGCTGCTGCTGGTGCTGGTGCTGGTGCGGCTCGTGCTTCACGTGCCGCTCGTCGCGCGCGCTGCAGATGACGCCGCCCGTGCCAGCCTGTGCCGTCTGCCCCGCGCTAGTGCCGCATTCGCCGCTACCTGAAACAATTACCAATATATTATGTTATAGTAACATCCCACAACTTATTGTATATCACTTCAACTTTTTATTATATCACTAATAGATAAGTTGATATCTTGAATACATAATAAAGTCGATCTGTTTCTTTTAATATACAACTACTGGTCTGAATTCATTCAAAATATGAAAGAAGTCACCATACAACGTGCTTATCTAATAGAAATATTGATCATTAAAGTTAGTCAACTATTTCTTTAACGGCTAGAGCCGGTCAGAGCAGAGCTCAAATAATCCTAGTATTCCAATTACACATAATTAATTTTTGTCACTGCATATGTACTTGCAAGCATCAAGTGAAAGAATTTCTTAATACTTTTGAGAGTGCTCGATATATGAATACGGAAAGATATAGTTGAAACATTCAACGTAAAGCATTATGCCGCATAATGTGCTCTAGCGCTATGATTGGAAAACTAGATTGGAAAAATTACTGTCACTCGTTGAAAGTTCCGGGTAGCACTACATTGGTTATGGGCTGGCGTGTCTCTTACCATCAGGAGTGCGTACAGCTCGTCTCACCACTTCATAGTATTAAAAAAAAACTAGAATAGTTGATGTTCGTCAGTCACTGACCCCTGTTGTCCGCCCCATGATGCGCTCTTTTTTATACACTAGTATAGACATTAACTAGTATAGACTGGTCATGGGTCACTGACCTCTGTTGTCGTGCGCGCGCAGCGGCGGCTGGCGCGGCCGCTCGTCGTCGTCCGAGTCCGAGATGGTGATGACGGACACGGCGGGCGACGGCGTGTCGCGGATGGTGATGGTGTGGGCGCCCGCCGCGCCCGCAACCGCGACCGCGCCCGTGACCGCGACCGTGCCCGCACCGCCTGCGCACGCGCCGCCCTCCCACGCGCCGCTGCTGCGAGTTCTGTAACAGCGACATACGATTAAGTAATAATTACAATACACCAGGACGCTTATTTGTAACACAGCTCAACTAATCGCACGCTAAACAGAGCTTGTGCTGTGGCAACTAGATAGCGGATAAATTATATATACTATATACACATGTAATATATAGTAACACCAAATAGTAGCAAGTGATATTATTTATTGAGAAATTCATTAAATTAAATTAAATTTAAATGCAATAGGATAATTTTGTAAGTGCACCGTACTTTTCTTAACCAACCATCCCATTCGTTCATGAAAAAAATGAGAAAACAAACTACATGAAATATTTTTTGCGCATTTAGATAAGAGGATCTTTACACCCCCCAAAGAAATAAAAGTTTAAATTAAACTTTTTAGGAAAACAGTCGTGAGGAAGGAGTGGCGTTGTGTTGTAAAGTTTGCCAGCGACACCTCTCATGAGCTACAACGACTAGGAAGATAAATTAGATGTAAAAAAAGGGTTGGTATGTAGCAATGCACTCACGTGTTGTCGTGCTGGTTGTGGCGGCGGGAGGGCGGCGTGCCCTCCTTCACTCTCTTCTTCACCGGAGACAGCTGAGTGGGCTCCTTCTTGCCGCCACCGCTCGCCATACTGCAATATTTTATTTATTGTATTAAAATAGCTTCAATGAGTTCTAGTTTTTCAATCATATCATTATGCGGAATAATGCTTAACGTCAAATGTATGTATTAATTATATATTTCTTCATTCAGTGCCACAAAATTAACAAATATTTCTTTTTGATATGACATTGATCGAAATGTCGCACTATGCTCTGTAATTGAAAAACTAGATGTATCAATAACGGATGTAAAATGCGATTCATTTATATTAATTGAAGTAACAAGTTTCAGATAACAACAATTTTTAAATAAAAGTTTCGTCACGCTCGGCTGTGTAACGCTCTTTCGTGTAAAGTCGGCTCTTGTCGACTGTGGGAACGAGACAGTTACTGTTAATTACTTTTAACAAGTAACTTCGCATTGTAAATTCGTTATATTTTGTTATCTTTCTATATGATTACGATTTGTTATTTAGTTATTATACGTCAATGAAAATAAGCCAAGGAATAAGATTATGTTATGTGATAGATATAAAGGAAATGATTAGCAAATAATAAGCAAGATGAAAATTACAATTTTTAAGAATTGTTAAAAATTGTAATTATTAATTGTATATTCAAATAAAATGTTTTCAAACTGGCAAATTTCTAAATTATGTCATTTAAATAATAAAATAAAGACGAGCCTTATGACTTAAATTATATACTTTAGCTGAATTTGGAAATCTAGATAGATATATTTTATCAACTTCTAAGGAGTTGAATTGCTATCTCTCTATAACTCTATAGATAGATGGATACCAATAGAATTTACAACCTCACTTTTTAACTAAATATAAAGTTCGGTTTTACATATATGAAGTAAGATGAAATTATTGCTAAAAGCGTATGAACAGGGCAGATAGAGATGTGCGAACGAAAAAAAATAGGCGTGGATTTTTAGGGCTGTCACCTTAGAATTATAATACTAATTCAAAAAAGTACGTCTGTTACACTTAACATTTAATTTTCCGTAAAAAATGAGCACGAAATTTAAAACTTTATTGTAAATGATTTATTTGAAACTCTGACTTTATATTATGGTCTCCAGTTTCCATTTAAAATCACCAAATTTGGATTGATAAACATAGAAAGTGTAAAAAATCTCGATATTTTTGTATAAGAAAGCGCGTGTGACAGCCCTGTGTGGGGGCGTGGCCGCACCTGTAGTGGTGCTGGTGGTGCGGCTGGTAGTGCGCCGCGCTCGCCTGCTGCTTCGTCGATCTGCCGACAACCACCCCGTTTACTTGTGCACTCATGACCCTATTTTTTTTTTGATGATGGGACAACGTATACTTGCTTGATGGAAATTGCCACCTTTTTTTATATATATATAATAGGGGGCAAACGAACTGGCGCGTCACCTGATGGAAAGTGATCAGCGCCGCCCATGAGCACTCGTGATGTCACGAGTGTGTTGCCGGCCTAAAGTGTTGCCCACCTCGAAGTGCTCGACGATTGAGTCACTCTCAATTATTTTAAAGATGGTGGCAATTGATGATTGATTAAAAAGTTTATCTTATGATAAGTAACTGACTCCGCCTACAAATACTCTTAAAGCCAAGTTGGACTACTTGGCTCTGCGTCAAAGAACTTTTAAATAGGAGTAATGGGAAGAATTTTTAATAAAGTAGTGGGAAGGGAAGAATGTAATCCTTTTTTATCCTCACCGCAAAAAAAAGCGTTGCTAAATTTGATGCTCTCAAACAGATAAATCAATCTATACTTTATCTAAATTTACAATTATTCTTCTAAGGCGTCCCTCTTAAGAAAAAACCTTAGAACCTTATTTCAGAATCAATATAGGTATACAATCTAACTGTATTCCCGTGTTCTGTACCGGATAGACTGAGGTGAGTTGGTTTGTGAGGCGAGTCCAATTTCAATTTTAAATTACATCAGATTTTCTTTTTACTTAAACTTTGTAATATTTAATTTTCTTCTGTAAGAATTTGTTATATTTCCAATTGTGCTGCTGTCGGTACTAAGTACGGTGTGCATACACACACATACAGTACATACCTCTTGTGCGGGTGGTGGTGCAGGTCCCACACGTCGGGCTCGGGCAGCGGCGCGGGCTCCACTATGAGCGGCGCGCGCCACTCGGCCACGTCGGCCACGCCGCCCACGCCCACGCCCGCCACGCCGCCCACGCCCACGCCAGCCACGCCGCCCACGCCGTGCTGGTGGTGCGCCGCAGCCGCCGCCGCAGCCGCAGCGGCCACCTGCTGTAACTGCACACATTACACATTAGAAGGAGGTATACGGTTTGAAAATTGTGTTAAATGTTTCTGAGAAGGTAGATAACATTGTTTTCTCAAGTTTATAGAGTTAAAATTACAAATTTTTCGTGTTCACTTATCTCATTTTTAATGCATTTCGACTATAATATTATAATTACTGAACATTATATTTATGTATTGTGATTTGTGTATAGTTTAACATTTTATGTTTATTATATTTATAAATATGTCTTTATCACTATCGTTTCCGTACCACTCAGGTTGCCTGGCAGAGATTGCTAGATAGCAATAAGACCGCTTTTTGTACGTTATTTTTTGTGTCTTTTTATACATGTACTCATTTTGTATTATTTCTAATGAACAATAAAGTGTACAAATAAATAAATAAAAATGCGTGTGTCAGATCACTTCTTGAACTATCCCTACAGACTTGCATATATTACAGTTTTAACAAACATAACAAAAGACACCCGCACTTGCGTACAAAACATGCGTGCGTGTTTACGTGTGTGTGTATATGTGCGCGTCTACGCGTGTGTGTGTGTGTGTGTGTGTGTGTGTCGGTACCTGGTAGGCGGGCTGGCACAGGATGGAGGACACGAACTGGTGCGGGAAGGGCTCGGCGCGCGCCGCGTACTGCCGCCCGCCCACCGCCACGCGCCCCGCGCCGTACAGCTGGTACTGACCACACCATATATCGTTAGTATACGTGTACACATGTTTATTTTATTCGTTTGTTCTTCATATTTGCAAACATTATTTTTTATTTCAATATTGAATTATATAACACAAGAACGCGCAATATTGTTCTTAATAACATCTCCAATTTACATGTTTCTAGTTTTATAATTTTGATTATTTAGTTAAAAGCTCGTAATTACATTAAAAGCGAGATCATCAATCTTTTTTTTATCTTTAGCCTGTAATCAATTAATTGTACGGTTGTTGCCTATTGTCTGTCTCCATCTATTATGATGAGCAGCGTAGTGGAATTAACATTATATTCATATCTCATATCATAGTCATAATCTACAGCATAGTGTAATAAGTTAAAAATGACATATGCTGGAATACAGAAACGCAACTAAAATTTAAGTACAACTTAAACCGGTCCGATTTGACAGTTCGCCATACAATTCCGTCCAAATTACGTGCTTAAATTTAATTTGCGTATGAGTATTTGGTAGAATAATATATCAAAATAGGCTCACCAGATTGTCGTAGGGCGCGGCGCGCAGGCGCTGCTGGTTGATGGTGAGCGCCAGGTGGTGCGCGGCGGAGGGCGCGGGCGCCACCACGCCGCCCACGTACTCGCCGCCGCCCACGCCCACGCCCACCGCGCCCACCCCGCCCACGCCCACCGCGCCCACGCCCCCCACGCCCACGCTGCCCCCCGACCGCCGGCACACCTGCGCACAC
>JADANM010005043.1:6500682-6522740 GCA_026213755.1 Eurema hecabe | reverse complement strand
GTGCCGCGGCCGAGGAACTCCAGCACCTCGTACCTGACACGACAGTTGATTCGTTTTACACTAATTAATATTCAACTAGGCTACAATGTACGTAAACATTTCAAAATATTATAAAAATGTTTTGTTTATGAGCAAATTAAATTTAAGCACGCCTTAAGACTCGTAATTTTGACAGAATCGTACGGCGAACTGTCAGATCGGACCGGTTTAAGTTATACTTAAATTTAAGTTGCGTTTCAGTATTCCGGCAATAGTCGATAAATCAAATAATAAAAGAAAGAGTGTCCTAAATCCTAAGGTCTTACAAATCATAAAGACATCGGATCAGAGAATTAAGTACATGTTATTATTATTATACGTACTATAATTATATTCGTAATTATTTTTACAAACATCTAAGACACTTAAAAGCAGCAATATTAATAAGTTAAATCATTCATTGTAAAGACAATTATTTGCTTGATAGAAACTAATTGGGACTTGGTATTTTTACTAACGTATACCTACTGAAACTCAAACGAAAAAGTACTTTCTTATTATAAAGCTTTGCAATGTTGCTTTTAACTATATAAATTGTTTTATTGTATTCTTTTACTCGCTAAACATGCAAAGCCCCCTGCGTTACTGCTTTTAACGCTAATTATACTGTTGCCACCCCTTGCTTTTCGCTTTACTATGAATTCTTTTACAAACATAAGCCCCAACTGCACGACCCTTTGTACAAAAAATGTATTTTATGCAATTGAAAAATAAAGTTATTTCTTTTTTTAAAGTACTTTCGCAACCATTACAACATATGTTCACTAATCTTTTAGTGGTAGATTTATATACAGCGGTGCACTTCTGTATTGTAATTTTTATTGATTTTCTAATAGATGATAAACCTCTGAACATATTGGTGTGCTATTTATTGTTTAACTTCATACTATAAACGACTGCGGTAAATAACTTTACATTATTTCTAGTCAGCCGTGCACTACTGTACATTTTATCTATCTATCTATCTATATTTTATCTATACATCTATCTATCGTTATTTGGCATAATTTTAAATAGCCTACGTCTTTATAACATGTAATAATAAGATAAGCGCTTTCAAACGATTGAAGCTGAGAAAGCTTCAATCGTCAATCGAATAAATTTACGACAAGCACTTTTCGTATACGTACTATAGTACGCAAACTGACATAGCCTAAACAAATAGTACCTATCTAATAGTTATACATACTCACTTTAAATAACAAAAACAAAATATATAGGTACGAAGTGGGTTAATTCAAATCCCTAATGAATATACAACGCAATCGTATTTAAACGGGTTGCTCAATATTATTTAACGAGCTCGATCTCGATCATGGTTAAATTTGAATAACTCGATTAGTCCAACTGGTAAGTGTATTTAAAATACGTAGGTACTCATTTACAAATTCATAGAAAAGTTACGTAGGTGTGAATAACATATAATTATTTAATGAATACGAAGGAAATATAAATTGGTTCGTTAATTAATAATTGATTGATTATTAGAGAGATTCAAGCTAGAGAATTGGTAGTTATGACGTCGCATAGGATAATGCCTCCATCTACTTATGAAGTGTTTCTCAAAGGAAAGCTACATTATTTGTAAGTGCCATGATATGGGTTTTCTAAAACACGTTTACAATAACATAATTGTAGCACCTTAAATCATATAAATTAAGAAAATATATTCAATATTTATATTTGAATATTTCGTATAGTGTTACATATTATTGTTCTTACACGTATCAATTAGTTTTTTTACACTAATTTGTATTGCATGTCAACTGTAACTGCCTAGTGCAGGAATTTAAGTACAACTTCACAAAAGAAATTCAAATTTAAGTACATCTCAAACCGGTCCGATTTGACAGTTCGCCACATAAATCTATCAAAATTACTAGAATTAAGGCGTGTTTAAATTTGATTGGGGTATGAGTATTTGGTCGTAAGTAAATTACTTTGAGTAGTTCTTAAATTTGATTGGCGTGTTTGTATAGGTCTAAAATACCATGGGCCAGTGAGGATACTCACCTATTGGACGAGGAGTAGAGCACCTCGTGCTGCACGAGCTGGTAGTCTCCATCGCCACCGCAACCGGAGCCTGCGCGCGCGCGGCCGACGGTCAAGGACGCAGCGCATGCGCATGGGACAAACGCGGCCATGTTAGATATATAGCACACAGCACACTACACTACTATACTATAAGTACTACATATAAGTTGATAAATTATACGATATGAACATAACGGTATCTACTGTAATCAATCAAACAAATGTTTCAATCTTAAAAATTCCGATTCATTATATTCAAGTTTTAAACAGAATTATTTATTATGCCAGTAGTATTATTATATTATCGTATAAAAAAACATGACTTATTATTTAAACTAAGAAAAATGCCAAGTAAACAATAATCTTAATTATTCATTAACTAATGTGTTTTTAAGATTGAGAAATAAAATCTTTCGCGATAACGTTATTAAACCCAATCATTTAAGTTAGTTATGGAAAATAGAGTCATTAGACATTCCATTTTACAATAACTAGTTATTATTATGTAAATCAATTTTAATAACATAATTGCTTCCATTAGCCATATAATAAAAACTAAAAACAAAATCCAAATGGTCAACTAACAGCACTTTTTCCCAATTTTCCCTCTTTATTTAGATGTAAATAAAGGTATAAAAATTTCAAACAAACTACACAGCGGTGGTCAAAATCAACCGTTGAAGACAGTTGTTACCTCCTCGTAGTAAGGTTGAAGTTTTATTACAATACTAGCTATTGCCCGCGACTCCGTTCGCGTGGACATTCATATAAACTGTGACCCTCCCTTTCCTCCCTTATAATCCTCAAAAATTGTAGCCTATGTGTTATTCTGATGTATAAGCTATATTGTTGTAAAGTTTCATTCAAATCCATTCAGTAGTTTTTACGTGAAAGAGTAACAAACATCCATACATCCATACATCCATACATCCATACTTACAAACTTTCGCCTTTATAATAGTAATAGGATATATAATAGTAATAGGATAGGATATCTTTAAGTAACTTAAAAAAAAACAGGCATTCATCATACATTCGAAAAAAAGGATTGCTGCTGATTCTAACATTATTAAGAAAAAAACATTTCTTTTTTAATAAATTAATAAATACATAAACTTAATAAGTGCCGAAATATTTATTCATTTCAAAGAAGAGACAGTTGTTTAGATTTTTTTATATCGGCCCAGTCGTCATTACATTTAATAATATAATAATTCACATCTATAATGTCACTAACCGCCGAAAATCTCTCAGTACTTTTTGAGAACCTATAATATATAATTGTTCATCATCTCACCAGCTTTGATGGCACTTTAGTCCCTGAGAAGAACGCTAAGAATTATAATAATTTAAAATAATATCGAACTCAATAGAAACTTAAGAAGCATCTTATTAAATACTTTTATAGGTACGAGCAGGGAAGCCTTACCCATCATGAATTTTCATAAATGAGAAAAAGTGCCATCTGTCTATCTGTGTATACCAACTCTTAGACTATTCTGCACATATTGAGTAATGCACGTCCCAACAAATTTTGCCATCCTATCATATTACACATTTGAAATGTGTATAATTATCAAAACGTAGCCAATGAAATGCATATATGTAGTATGTATATATCATTTCAAGTTCACCACATTAATTACAAGTTTAATTCCACGGGTACCCTCTAGGACTCGACGCATGAAATTCTCGCTATAACGTCGCTATTCCAGCCCATCACATCTGACCAATGTTAACAACTTTCGGCCGTTTCTACGCGCACAACAATTCACACACATACTGTAAAACCACATAAGTAGTTCGCCTTGTTTTACTCTATGACTCAATATCATATTATTTTTACAAAAATGTTGCTATAAGCTTAAGTGTTTTTTTAGCTAGTTATACCTTATCAAGATTTAAAATAAAGTTCCAATACATCTTAGGATTTTTGAAGTGAGTGACAGATATAAAATTGTATTTAAATTAACATAGTAAAATATATGTACGTATTCAATTTTTACTTCAAAAGATTTCCGAAATAAAACGTATTTTTATTAACATAATATATTATAATGACGACTGTCCGACGCAAGCACTACACGACTACAGTACTACACTAGCCACTACTACTACTACTACAGTAAGGAGGTAACAACAATTGGTTGATCATACGTTTGTTACCTTGCGGCTGGGCCGGGTGGTTGGCCCCGCCCGCCGCGAGTTGCTTGCTGTGCGCCGTCGTCGTGCCGCCGTGCCCGGCCTTGAGCCGCGCGCCCGCACCCACGACCGTACCCGCGCCAGCGACCGCACCCGCGACCGTGACCGCGACCGCTCCGGGCGCGCCCCCCACGCCGCTCGCCGCCACCTCCGACCGCCGGCTTCTGCTATCTCCCACACTGTAACACCAAACATTACTTAAAACCAACTCTTTAAGTAGGAACACAAAATCCCACTAAAATTTTCACATTTTGCATTGAAATTAAAAAAACATTGCAAAATATGGCAATTAAAACTTTACCTAATAGTATAAGAAAACTACTAAGATCGAAATTATGCAAATACAAAATCTATATTTCTTTTAGCTTTAAAAAACCTAGTGAGAATACAAACATAATTACTTGCTTCGAGAATCAGCGCGCTCCCAAACAAGGAGTGACAAAAAAGACTGCTTATATCTAAACACATATAAAAACGGACTATAACGTGATTCATTTACTGATCGAGATTCTGAAGACATTGATTAAGATGTGTTAATAAATCAGCGTTATATACCGTAATACGTAAAACGAACACCATTTGATTAAAACAATACAACATCAAAAATGTATAAGCAAACATTTTAACACATAGATGGTTAACAATGTCCAATGAATGAATGTGCAACGTTAGTTCACTTAAAATATACAGACAATGGTAAATAATATACATTTCAAATAGAGAAGTAGGTTCAAATATTCAGTAGTACGTCAAGAAATATTCGAAAAATAATTAAGGAAATCGACCAAGTTGTTATCGAGTTATGGACTTAGCAACATATTTAGCGATTTCTTTATAATATTAAAGGATTGTAAATAATTAAGGTTGACGAAGAAACCGATTACTAACGCCGTCCCGAGTTTTACCTGCGTACTGTTCGTTCCTACATCAATAGCGGGATAAAAGTATCCTATATAACAATCCGAGGCCACTAGACCCTGGATAGACTTCTGTACCCATTTGAAGTTATTACGTGGAAGACCCACCAACACACATACTTATAAACTCGTTTATAATATTAGATAGTAAAGCATTATACCTATACTCAATATAGTGTTGAAAAACACGCTAAAGTAATTTGTTAGACCCGCCGCGAGTTCGCCATTCGGGATTACGTGTTCACAACACCGAGATTGGACAGAGGATTGGGATCAAGCGGGGTTCGAAGCTTGTAACGTGAGTTGGCTGTGATGAGTTGAAAAACTTTGATGAGCTCGCTGTTTTGTTCAGACGCAAGTTTTAACGTTCTCGAGCGAGGTGCTGTATGCTGGTAATTAATTCTGTTTTGTGACGGACTACGTGTGATGAGATAGGGGATGTTTAATAAGGGTTTATTTTGAACGATTCATGAAAATATGTTTTCGCGCAATAGAAGGTAGCACTCATAACGTATATGCCTTGTAGAATATTCTAAGAGTTCCAAACAATATTTTGAAATAAACATGATGAAAAATAAAAACTATAGAACTTATATAAGTGGTATTAACGGCTAGTCAACAATATTATTCTAAATAGGTAATTTGGAATATTTATTTCTAACTAGTTTGTCTGTCATTTGATCTTAAATGTATGATTAAAGGCACAAGACTGCCTCATTATATATTTAAAAATAAAATGTTACGTCAATTCACTCATACAACTACATAATATGTATGTAAATTGGAATTTTGACGAAACACAAGAGCACATATGGGATATAAAACTTAACATAACTTTATACATTACTTAGTGGATGAGAAAGGGAATAACTGTTACATGTGTAAATAAAGAGTTTGTTTTAAAAGAACAAATATCCTTCCAGTTCTTCTCTGTAAAGGTTGCTTTCCGAACCGATGGTGTATTCATGTATAGTACGTATGGTATGTCGACATGACGATTCAAAAGTATTACTATTATATGTAGTTAGTTGAATAAAGATATACATGACTTTTTCTTGAAACATAATAGTATCTTTACTGAGGTAGAGTTTATGAGTGACTTATAAGAGATGTAGAGCTAATCCCAGGCCCTATTAAGCCGATTTTGAAAATTATTTTACTAATAGAAATTACTTCTAGCACGGCAGTAGAAACTAATTAAATTAAGTAAAATACGTCTCTAATTGTCTGTAGAACAACAAATCATTCACATTTAAACATCAGTCGTCATAAAACTTACATCTCATCGAAGTCAAAATCATCATAATAGTCCTCAGCTTCGAACTTAATCCTAGGCACGGATAGATCCATTTTCCATCACTATACTCTATAAATACAGAATTACACTACACTTTGCCACTACAAAATATAATAATGGGACATTTTAAATTTGCACGTAATACGTAAAGAGTAGCGACGCAAGCGCATCGTACGCGTTTGGGGTTGAAATGACGCGTCTATGGGGTGTAGTGGGGATGCCAGGTAGTTAAGAACTAAGGGTCGGTTGGGGTGTGACCATCTTTTTGCGTTCTATCGGGACATTTTAGTTAAGCGTACAAGCTTAGTAACTTTTCTTATAATAATAATAACTACAGAATTATTTTTCAGTAAATATTGAACGAATATATAGTAAAATAATATAGATTGTTGATATCTGATTGTCAGAAGCCTACAATGTTAGAACCACACTACATAATATATTAATTAACAAAACCGTTAGCAAAAATTACCGACTAGGTATACTTAGACAAATCTTTACTATGATAGTGGAGAAATCCACATTAAACGATATTTTGGCGTTAAACTTCTATCAACAAACCAGGCTAGTTTGCGACATGAGGGTACTACTATTCTACCCAAACACGGTATATATGGTCACGTACCCTAAGCCCCGAATTCCGCATTGTGCGTGGAATAATAATACCATTCTCGGTAACGGTGGGAATGTAATTGTTTGTTTAACTCTCGGCTGACGACGCGACGGTCACTTGTTGAGAGTACAGTGTACACGTATTGTGATTAACTTTCAATAGTATTGAAGAAATGCATGGACATTTCAATTGGCTAGTGGCTACTATTCTTACTGGACTGTTTTGTTAAAGGAAAGTTCTAGTAAATATATATATTTAAATAATCAGGACTACTTTCATTCATAGAACGCTGCAGTTTAATAAAGTAAATAAAATCGGTCAAAATAATAAAAACTATGCTGAGAATTTTAAGTAAAGATTTGATATTATTATAAATTCCATAATAATAGTATTTATAAAAACTACATTTACTTGAATCCTCACAAACCAAAAAAATAAATAAAAACATAATCCCCCTTTTGTCTCGTGTCTCGTAAGAAACATCTAGAACGTTAGAATTAGCATTGTGAAGTACCAGGGTGCCATAAACGAAAACAATCGACTTCACCGTTATCTGTTGCGATAAGCGCCTTGTACGCTATCTGCTTGCTGTAATGTCGCGATTCGGTATTGCCTTTCATAAATATTTGCCAAGTGACGTTAAAAAGTTTATACCTTTACCTTTAAAATTTTACTCTACCTTATTTTTAATAAGCACGATGGCAGGATACGAAAATAATAAAAAAAATAATTAGTCAATTTCTAAAATAATAAGCAAAATTAATTACCCGTATTTTTTGTCTCGTAGAAATAACAGAAACATACTATAAAGGGCATTAAAGTTACGGAGCGGGGGATAATTACGTCATATCTTTGTAGAAAACATGCATAGAGGTGACGTCATATGCCTTTTCAAACCGACGTTCAAATGTTTCAAACGGTCTCCTTAAAAGGAACTAAAAGTTTTTTTAAAGAAATTAAATTATTTTTAGTTATAAAACTAAAAATCCCAATTTCCAATGAACATATACAATGATACTTTGACTTGACAATTATTTTATTCAGAAGAATACAACTTCTACTAATCATTACTAGAAAATGGTCCTACGAGCCGGACCTAACTGATAGAATGTATGATCTACTATAGATTTGGGTATTAAGTTTTACTTTTATAGTATTCTAGTAACATAATTAAACTTGTCCTTTTATTGGAGTTATCAATAAAAGCATTTTTTCCCTACATTTAATACATCGAATAGCGGATACAACGTTGCGAACAATTCCATTGTTTAATCAACTAGGATTTTCCCAAGTCATAATTAGCAGGATATTTGTACTATTGTTTTTAACCAGTATTAGCATCAAAAAAGTTATCATTGAGTTTAACTTTATAACTTTATTTATTGTTATTTTAAGGATTATCTTTTTAATTTATGTCTCAAACTCTTGTAATGTATATTACATATTTAAAATATGATATTGCATTAAGCGATGTGTGATTGTTAACAATGATATATGTATTTATGACTAGCTGTTGCTCGCGACTTCGTCCCCGTCGGATCTATTTCTATTATTATGTTATAGTGAGTCAATCTTAGAAGATAGACATATACTGTCGTGGACTTTTTTTTAGATCATTTAAATAGGAATAATTCTTTCTTAGATATTTTTTTGGTATTTCGAACCGTTTTCGCAGCGCACGCAAAGGAAGCCCTCAAAGATGAATAATTTTCCCCGTTTTTTCCACATTTTCCATTATATCTTCGCTCCTATTAGTCGCAGCGTGATGTTATGTAGCCTAAAGCCTTTCTCGATAAATTGCCTATTCAATAAAAAAAGAATTTTTCAATTCGAACCAGTAGTTCCTGAGATTAGCGCGTTCAAACAAACAAACAAACAAACAAACAAACAAACAAACTCTTCAGCTTTATATATTAGTATAGATCATGAAAATTGGATGGTCGAAGTGACGTAGATGGTAGCCAGGTTATATGAAGTCCACGAAGATGCATAGTGAGCACAGCCTTAGAGTAGATGATGCAAGAGCTTTCGAATACAATTCTTATTCGTGCAAGAGATACATTACCTTATATAAGGTATTGATATAACTAGGTAGATTTCCCCCCGAAAATCTAATTGTGAGATAGGGGATTGTGTTACAGTCCTTGACCATATTATTATACTTGTACGACGGTATGTTAAACTACCCTCCTTTATTCATATACTGATTTTGTTGCAATAAGCATAGCTAAATATCCTATACCATCCAATACCATATTTTAAAGTGTACATCGGTGTATAAGAAGCAAGCCATTGCATCATCTAGGCGTTAGGACGTTAGCAATGAGCGTACGAACGCGCTCCGCCGTGCGCGCGGCACGAACCTCGCCGGTATACTGACGTGTTATCGTCGCAACAGGGCCTGGGGCGGTGCGCGGGCGCTGCGGCCGAGCGCCGCTCAGCATCGCACGCGCGGCTCGCCACGCCCGGCGGGCACCGAGCGCCGACCGACCTCCACCACTTCTCCTGTTGACAATTACACATACACGCTTACAAACACATACTCACTTACTAACTCATTTACTTACTGACTAATTAGTAATTTTTTAAACGCGAAACTATAAGAATGTATGTATATATCTAGGGTGCTTTTTACACACAAAAACTACGGAATGGATTCGGCTGTAGTCAAAGTCAAAGTCAAAAGTATCTTTATTCAATTAGGCTACATTTAGTAACACTTTTGAATCGTCATGGTATTACAAAACATTCACCTCTTTTTACCCTCTTTTTAAAATAAGGACATACAATTGTAAATATAAACAACGACTATTGTAATATTTATACATGAAAATGTTCACCACAAATGATATTTAATAATTTACATTCTAGCTAACTTATAAATACCCAAAAAAATTATAGCAAATAAGAAAGATTTGAAAAAAATTGGCCTTACAAAACACGTTCAGTCAACATTTATCCAAACGCCTACAACAACACCGTTGTTAGACATATATACACACTGTATGTGTGTACATACACTCACAGTATACCCACAGGTGTAAAGCAATAATCCATAGTGGATAAAATATTCCAGTCGCCATTCGGCAAACTGATTAATTAGCGAGCGCGCGCGAACGCAAACATTTTAAAGGCATTTTAAATTGTTTTTACTGAACGCAATATTATATTAAATAGGGTTAGAACTTAGAAGCGTAAAATTTTTAAGACGCAAAAACATTTCATATTGGTTTTATTATTTGTCTCTGTGATGAATTAACTAATTCGCATTGGAAAGATATTTTTTCGTATTTTAAAATACATCGTAAAAATTGAAAACAAGCGATCGGGCACAACTAAAATAATTAAGACCGTTTATAGTTTACTAACTGACTTGGTGACCTTGAATGAGTGTGAGAATTATCTAGTAATGTAATTTTTTATTTCAAATTTATCTCTAATAGTTGACTAATCTCAGCTGCATTTTCATATATGTACTCCTTAACAGTTCTATTACAAAAAATGCTGCATACAAAGATAACATTATCATCTTCTATTCCTACACGAAAGTCTATTTAAAACATAAAACAACGGCGTCTACCAACGCGCCTAAACCACAACTAGCATCTATTAGTGTTCGAGTACCCGCAATTATCTACTGAAAATACATTTTTATTCCGTAATAAATATTGTGTTCCCGTGGGAAAAAGAAACAACGTGATTTATGCCTATGCGGGCGCAGCTAGGAATAACTACTATCTACTTACTGCTTTTATTGTTTTTCTACGGCAGTATGATATCACATCACTTTAAAGATATATTTTTAATGAACATTATTATTTGGGTTTTTATATATTGTCCCGATTGGACATATCCACCTTATCGTACCTAATAACATCGATATTAAAAACTAAAATAGTACGTACAAATCACTCATAAATAACTTTAAGAGATGTCAAGATTGTACTTAGGTTTGAGTCCAACATAACATGCTGTTCATTACAAAGTGGTGAGCATCTTATGAAAAATATAATTACAATATTATTTATATAAGTACAAGATTAAACTCAATATAATATAGTTTCAACTTTATCTTACACATTGCAACGTACGTAACATTACTTCTAAATAGGTTTATAAATTTAAAGCTCAAATATTCAAATCCCCGCTGCATCCTCAAATATACACTGAGATTTCATCAAATTAACCGCATTTACATATCATTGCATCGAGCACGCCACGTAGGTATATGCCATCAAGTGTGCATCAAAATTCATATGCATTCCTAGCCACGAGGAGTGGGAATAGAGACCTTAATGCTATGGGAGGAAGCGGCAAAATAGAAAGTTTACAAAGTGTACGACTGTGTTCGACGAGTCCGGTTGCGAGCCGCGACTAGTCCGACCACTGACAACTAACGAGGTTCCCTCCGAGCGCGGAGCAACTTTTTACGCGCTACCAACATTTAGTTTTTCCAAGTTGGATAAGAAGTTGGACGTTGGATGAAGAGATATTTTAACTTTTAAGGCAGTTACCTAGTTCGCTACTCGCTCGCGGGAGCTGTCTGTAATTCAACGTACATTGGTATCTTTAAAAACAAATATATTAGCACTATGTGCAATAACTATTACTATGTAACGTATTATTATTAATATGTGTACGGAATATTTGTATGTTTTCAGAATAGTCTTCTACGGGAAATACTACATGTATAAATTCCTATAATATTAAACTTTATGTTTCCTTATACGTCACAGTTACAATTTTAATCCATTTTACATTTAAATATATACAACTTTTAAAACAAACATCCGTATGATAGATGACAAATGTGCTCATAAATCCATAGAACAAGCATTAATTATTGGATTCGAAACGCAGGAGACGGGCGCTATGATTAATGAGTCGGAGCCCACTGCTAGAGAACACCGTTATATCGAACTGAAATCTGGACCATATAATATTTAACTACTTTACCCACTTTATCTTATATTAAAACGATAAGCCCTTGTTTAAATCTTTAATATTATAATGGCCGGTAGACCCCTTTTTCCTCCTCGCCCTCCTATATGATCCTTTCTTTTTTCCCTATTTTACAGGTCAGGTTTTAAGGAAAATTAGAAGTTAAAGATATGTTTCTTTAAAAGTCATCATTATAATATGATTAGAAATGTTCAACTACAGAACACTAATTCAACTAATAAAAAATTTCGAAGACGTTTTGTACCAATTATTGAATGTGAACCCCTTTTATAGGTAAATAATATAAAATAGGAAAAGCGAGGAAAGGCTAGTCACGCTTGCTACATTGATTTGTGTTTACAAATCACAAAATAAATACATTTAAAGTCATTAATTAAATTCGTCTAGACTCCGGATTCGTGCGATCTGATAATGATTAATGATTTGGTGCCAATTGCGAAACTGTCTCTGTAACCTATCAGCGATAACTGGACCGTGTTAAATTTTGACGTGTGCTCGGTTACTTTCTTATAAACTGGATGTTTGTATAACATACTTTGTAGTAAACTCAATCATATATTAAGTGACACGTACAACATAAGTTGTAAGCTGCAAATAACGTTATAAATGGTAGTATATAATTTAGGCAAAAAAAATATTATTAAAATGATAACAAATTGAATCGTCAAAACCGTATTTCGAATAAACTTAAAATATGTCTCAAAATAAACCTGATTTATATGTAATATAATAAACCCACATAAATAATATATTACTATATACATAGATATATCTTATGCATATTTGGTGCCGAACACGCTTAAATTTTAACAAACGAGGGCATATTTTTAACGTAATAGTTCATACTTCATAGACTATAATGGTATATTGTAAACAATAATATACTCTATGTTTCATATCAATTATTCTGGATACAATCGTAAACAGTAGTGAACATATCAAATAGCAATTATATGAGTAGCGAATACAACGTCAAGATCTAACATTTCAGCCGGCCCGTTACAACGTGACTATATTATTGCGTATTAGAAATATTTATAATATAAAGATATAAAATTCATATAAGTGTTAGGAAGTTCTGTAATGATGAACTTTTTTGAAAACATGTACATATACTAATATAGAAAGCTAAAGAGTTTGTTTTTTGTTTGAACGCGCTAATCTCAGGGACTACTGGTTCGAATTGAAAAATTCTTTTTCTATTGCATAGACATTTTATCGAGGAAGGCTTTAGGCTACATCACATCACGCTGCGACTAATACGAGTAGAAGCGAAGAAATAATGGAAAAAGAAATCTACGGGGACGAAGTCGCGAGCAACAGCTAGTTGTATAATATTATTATACAATATACATATATCACTTAAACGTATATTACCTTCGCCACGTATCCCAGTATATTAAATACCTAAATAAGTCCTAGGCTCGGTAGACAAAAGCCTCCGTTTGCTGGCGTAGTTAAAAATGTAGGTACGGCCGACTCGCCTCGAGGTCGCATAAAACTTTTATACCGACGAACATACGCCTTACGATTTACGAGTTCTTGAATTATAAACTTAAATGGATACTAGCGACCCGCCTCGGTGTCGCTCGCATATATTATGCATGTATTATACATTATAGACTTTTCTCTTGAATTAAACAAACCGCATGAAAATTTTTATCTTTAAACCGACACAGATTAAAGGTTCTAAGATTTAAGCATACATACAGATATGTTATTATTAAGTATCTAAACAAGAAAACGTTCTTTCTGAACATAATTGTCCAGACGAGTCATTTTGTATTTCTTTTAACTCGAATGACAACTATCTAACTACAAAACAAAAATTATCTTCACTTATTTTAATATTATTTTAAATTGTTTAACAAGTCACCTTATTTAAATTCATAAGTACAACGATCTTGTTTTCTACTTTAGGATTTTATCTGAGCTTGAGTCACGGGTTTGAATTAAAAATCCTACTAATATTATAAGTTGTAATTTGTGAGAAGGTATGTATGGATGTATGTTTGTTATTCTTTCACGCAAAAACAGCTGGACCGATTTAGTTGAAATTTGGTATGTAGATAGGTGATACCCGGGATCAACACATAGGATACTTTATATCCCGGTATTGTCCAGGGAACGGGAACTACGCGGGTAAAACCGCGGGGCTAGTGTTTAATAAATGATAAGTGCCCGGCCGTGCCTTGAAACATTAGTGAGCCTACGGCTGCCTCTAGTTCAGGCCATCGGCTGAATCACGCCACCACTATCACGCAATACTGTTTATTCACCATTTAAAATAATCTCAATGTTACTGAATTAACTTTAATACATTTTTATTCTACGTAGCTTGTATAAAAACCGTAGCAAAGAATTTTAATGATTTTAACGATAAATGTACAATTATTTATTATTAATTACATATAAATATAGTAAATTTTTAAATTAAGCCGCCGCCCCTTATTTATATTTCTCGTTTTCAAATCACTACAAAACTACACTACAAAGTACTTTTATTTATATTATAAACAAAATCTTTACTTAAATTAACCATACAACGTGACGATTTAAAAAATGTCCCGAAAACACTACAGCAATACAATCACAGAACTATGTTACCATATTATCGTCCCTGAATATTTCCAGTTATTATATAGCGTCTTGGAATCTGCCCGCAATGATGGAACACTACGAGCAGCTAGTAATGACGCATACATTTCATCTTACGAGTATATAAACACCGCTGAGAAATAAGCGCAGACTCCGTATATATACGTAGCGCGGAAAAAAAATCTATTGCGCGATTGAGACTGTATGGAGAATGGTCGTATTGAGAAACGCGACATCTATTGTTCCGTTTCGAGTTTCACAACTTATGTTCATATTCTTTTATACCAGCGACCCGGCCTAGCTTTACTCGCATATACTATGCATTTTTATACATATAAACCTTCCTCTTGGATCACTCTATCTATTCCAAAAAACCTCATGAGAATCGGTTGCGTAATTTTAAAGATTTAAGCATACATAGGGCTATACGGACATAGAAAGCGACTTTGTTTCATACTATGTAGTGATGTTACCTATTTAATTACGATATTACCAGTTTTTTTAATATACGTATTAAATTTCCCTAGCAATTCAAATCAAAATATCAAATCGGATACATAAAAATTAAGATCAAATTGAACATTTTCATTTCACAACGAAGCTATTTTAAAGCCCTAAAACCTATAAATTTCAGTAAGCTCATACGATCGAAACGGAGGAGTTCTAAAACATTTACAGCATCTAGAGTGTAGCCTGAAGGCTGTAGCCGTAACTTTCTGCATCAGGCGAAGTCGTAAATCCTACCGTCTGAATACCTACAACTCAATTTATTCTAGATCATTGTTTCTTAAATTAAATACTGAAATTTATAAACCATTTCACTTGAGTTCATTCTTAACCGTAAAATAGCGTACAACCGTACAAGTATCTGTGTACCAAATTTCATTACAATCGGTTCAGTAGTTTTGGCTTGAAAGCGTAACAGACAGACAGACAGACAGTCAGAGTTACTTTCGCATTTATAATATTAGTAGGAATTTTGAAGTTTAATTTTTTTAATAGTTTCATTGTACATATTTTTTTGTATGCATGGTGGTGACAGCCTTAAAAATTGTTACGCTTTTGATAATTGTTTTTTTATGTTATTGTATGTTTTAGAGTAAGCATTTACTGGTTGTCCTTATTACATAAATTATTTAATTAATTATTAATTTACGTTAAGTTATTTTCTTAGTACTTACTATGTATGCAACCTTCGCTAAGGCTTTTTTATTGTTTCCCGCGAGACAGGTTTTTCCTAGTACACGGTCGACCGGCACAATAATTTTTCAACTTTCCTTGGACAAAACTAACTGATACTTTTCTCGCATGTTTCTCTTAATTTTAACATAACAACATCACTTTATAATCGATATTTATTTTTTAATAACTAATTTACGCAATTGACGTAAAAAATAATATAAACTCTTTTTTGGCAATATACTACATCTATTAAAAAATTAACCCTAACAATAAAGTAAGAAAAGAAGCAGCACAGCACACTATACTCTTTGTCAACAAAGGGCGGACTTATATCTATCATTGATCTCTTACAGGCAACCATACAATCACAGTGCCACACATTCAACCGCCTGAACAGTGATGTGCAAATGTCACTTTGCTCCGGTCTGAAGGGCACTGTAGCCAGCGTGATTACTGGACAAATGTGTCTTAACATCTTATGACGCGAAGTGGGGAACGTCGATGTAGTGCACCCCTGCCCGGAGCAAAGTTCTGAGTAGCACTACATTGGTAATGGGCTGGCGTTTCTCTTACCATCAGGAGGACGTCCAGCTCGTCTCACCACTTCATAGAATAAAAAAAAATAAAATAAAAAAAACACACACAAAAATAAATATTTATATAGCTGGGAGAGAAACGAAAGATGAAGTGAGGTATTAGTAATATGTGAGGTATATCATTATAGGTAAAAAATAGGCTTCGATATTCAGTAAAAAAAATTAAAGAACTAACACTCTGAGATGGTGCCTTTTATTTAAAAAAAACACATACGCGCAACGCCGTGTGCTTACACCAGTCGTATATAATTAGCTACTCCATATTCAAGTATTCGCGGGCCCTCGAACCAGTTGCCCTAGCTTCTTGACACAGTTAACAGTTTTGTACCGACCGCGACGCTAATCACTATTACGAAACGGCCGTATCTAGGCGACTTACGGCTGAGTACGATGCGAGATCTAGTTTCTTACATCTGTATATGGATTGACATTTTCTTGGCTGGGACATTTTTTATTAATGGAAAATAGTTTATATTTAGTAAGAATAATAATGTTGTAAAAAATTAATAAGGCAACTTATCTCTTTTAGAAATGATAAAGCTTTATTATTACGAGTTAAAAAAATGTTCACTTTGGCTTTTTATAAATGAATGTTTAAAAACAAAGTTGATTGAATATCGTATTTAACGTAAATATATTGAAAGTTAAAACCTAACACATTCATTCACTCACTATACCTCCGTACATTCTATTTATAAGTCTAATTTAAATAAGATAATATATATTCTTTAAAGCAATATTTCAACAAAATGATACTCATTAATTCTTGAGCAAGCATGTCAAGTGATCGGAGATGACGTGTTGACAGGACGCCACGGCGACTTGACCTAACAATTTTTCTACTTTAATAATAAAGTAGTCTTTATAATAAGTATGGTAGATATTTGATAACGTTTAAAAAGAACCTTTAATAAGGACATTATTGAACCATTAATAAATTACGTATGTAATCTTTATCTAAACTCTATGTTCACAACAAGCAAAACTCTAAAAAAATAAAACTTTTTATAACATTAGGCTTATAAATATAAACAAAGAACCTGTTATAAAGTCGAATCAATAAACTAATGCATGATTTTCGCTAATATTTCTATATTAAAAAAATCAGACAAAAATTCGATCTAAAACAAAAACAACGCCGGCACAGAGCGTAGAGTCGAACAATTGTAACTTTCACGCGAGCTCTTTTGTTTTACAGATCGCTTTTGTTTCCGTCAAATAAAATATGTACATCCTCAAATAAAATAGTAGAAATACTATCATTATGTAGAGTTACATCATTCATAGTTTTATACGAAAGCCGTAGTAGATAAAATTTATCAAAGCCAAAGTCAAACATATTTTTATTGAACTAGGCTTCATATAGTAACACTTTTGAATCGTCACGTTTTGTAATACATAAAAGAAAAGGTTTACCGTGAAACCAAAAACAGCTTGTTCTATATATTTATTTATTTACCCTTTATTACACATACATTTCTTCTTACTGACTAGTTGTACATAGTAGAAGAAATGTACTAGGCGACCTTATCGCCAAAAAGTGATGTCTTTCAGGCCACCTTATATAAATATTTGAAACAGAAACACTGCATTGATATAGGTACACTGAGTACACTGGGTTTATATATAAAAATATACATAATACATTTTTCTATTATAGAACATAAGTTTATCAATAAACTAAACTGCATCTAGCTATAAGACGTCGAAACTCTGAGCTAGAAAGAAAATAATGATAGCACTATAGCTGGAACAATTGCGACTTTCACGCCTTTGTTTTCGACGTGGCTCTATTGTTGCAATGTTGCGATGTTGCGATGAAATCAAATATCTTTGCTCCGATACAATACGCATATTGTCTGCTTGACCGGTTTGCAGGTCAACAAGTTTTACACAGGTCACCTGTCACATACGATCATGTATTTATTTATAAAAACAGAGGACAAACGAGCAGGCGAGCTATCTAATGGAGAGTGGTTATCGCTGCCCATGAACACTCGTGGGGCTACACGGTTTTGGAGTTAGTTGCTGATAGGCTTTTTCAAAACGACTTCTAAAAAAAGGTTTCAAAATTTTACCGCATATATATGTCAGAGAATATAAAATTACACGGTTATTTAAGTGTGTTTGATTAATTAGCATGGCAATGTTAATCGTCATAGATAATTAATGCTTTATAACCATAAACATCAGTGTTAAGTTATGCCGAATGTCATGAGCTGTAAACAGTCAGTAGTGCGTCCGGGAGCGGCGCTGAGCGAGTTGTGCGCACTGATTGTTAGCAATGCAACATGGACACTGATAATTAACTTAATCTTGATGATTCTCTAACATATATGCTTTAATTCAGGTTGATTGAATAAATAACTATCGAAAATATCCACTTTCAGACAACCAGTCCAAACATAATATTAAAAAACAATCGATTCGACCGCTCCAATAGCATAGTACCTACGTACCTATATTATCATAAACAGTTACCTAATTAAACTGTATCATACAATATAATATATCTACGTTCTTAAAGTCGATGAAGACTGTAAGGTACTACTATAAAATTAAGATCATAGATCGCCCAACGAGACTTCTTTCCCGATGTACTAATACCAGAAACCTTAAACCCTACCACTACCATTTTTTTTTCGCTCAAAAACTATCCTCGTAGGTACATCCAAAAAAATATTCCAAAAAAAGAATTATGCCAATCGGTACCAACATATTTTGCTATCCATTTTTATATCGCAGATAATAATATTATAACATAATATAATTATAGTAGAATTCCTTTTTATTTCAATGTTAGTATTAAAATACCTCTCTCAGTTTAAACGTATCGAACAATAAAAACATTCGCGATGTTGTTTTCGACATAGCACCATTGTTGCGATGAAATCAAATATCTCCGTTCGGATACAATGCACATATTGTGTGGCGACCTGCGAACCGATTTAAATAAATGCGATACAGATACGAGTTTCAACATAACGGTTAATTGTGTGCCTCGTACCTATTGAACGTTATGTGTTTAACACGATAGTTCAGTCCCTCATTTGTAGTATAGATTTATTTAGCTGGCCTGGTCTCAAACGAAGGTGTGGAATCCTTCTTTTATTATAGTAAAAAACCGATTCTGGTAGCTAAGAGGCCCGTGAGAATTTGTATAGGAAACACATAAATATTTTATAAAGGTCTTAGATATTTTCTATTCTGTAGTAGATAAAATATTATAGGCATTAACAACCACAGGCATTAATAACCACGATTATCAAATGTAAGAGGTTTGGGTTTAAGTTTTATTATGAACTACTATTTATTATTTTATTATATACTACTATAAAAAATATTCAAAAATGTCTTTTAGTTCAGTAACTAACTCAGTAACAAACTACATTTGTAATTGGAGGATGGCTTATATCCGTACCTACCCGGGCGAAGCCGTAACCGGATAGCTAATATTTTCGTAAATGTTTTTTGCATTCTTTCCTCATACTCCTTCGTCATAGGTCCTTTAGCTTATAATTTAAATTACCACTTTCTACAAATCAATTTACGTCTTTCCAAGGGCTTTGGTGATCGCATGCTATCACACGAACCTCCTCCTCAGAGGCCAACCAAACAATTCTCAACTAATATAACTAATCAACTCAATCTGCATACCTATAGCAAAACATCTTAACGTGTACATAATTTCATAACAGTTTGCTTTACCGTGTGTCGCATCCGCAGCGACAAACGCGCTAAATAAGGAAATAATTAATATGACCCGCTCTTGCCAAGTCAAAACGGCCTAATAGCCCCATAACTCGTTACACTATGAATAATAAAACAGAATAACATTACCATACATATATCAATATAATTTAGTCTTGAAAATTTCCATTTAATAACGACATTTCAATGATAATTGTAATAATATAAAATGTCGGTTTTTGTGTTAATATCACATATGTTAGCATTTAAGCTGACTAGATAACAACTAAGTAAAATGTCCTAAATACATATTGCCATTATTATTATCACTTATAATATTTTTTTAAGTACAAATATAAAAGTAAAATGGTAAAAATAAATATAGTATATACTATAAAAACCGAACCAGAGAGAGAGAGAAAGTCAGGGACAGAGAGACCGAAACGTCTTACTATGCGCGCCGTGTCCAAAAATACTGCCTTATTATTATTATAACTAGCCGTGCCCCGCGGTTTAACCCGCATCTATGCAAGTATCATACACATAAACCTTCCTCTAGACTCTCAATCTGATAAAAAAAAACCGCATGAAAACCAGTTGCGTAGTTTTAAAGATCTACGCTGTCTTTATACAGAAGGTAGAAAGCGACATTACTTTATAGGACTATTATTATTATTATTATTATCAACTACAATGGAACATTTCATTAATGTATAAATACATTTACTGCAGACAAGTGCCGGTATTGACACGGACAGACAGAAAGGCGGTGTCGCCCGCAAGTCGCAACTCGACAACCTCCCGGAGCGAATAATTTCAAGGTACAATCGCGTAAACAAGCAAGTATGTATTTATTAATAAAACCTTCCAATACAGACGCTTATTATTCTACTGATAAAGCATTGAGATATAAATAGTTTCTCTATCTAGTAGTAACCATAGAGTATAATGTATATAGACTACTAGACGTACCGGACCCGCGGTTTTACCCGCGTAGTTCCCGTTCCCGGGGCAATACCGGGATATAGAGTATCCTATGTTTTAATCCAGGATTTAATCTACCTGAATGTCTTATTTCAGCCAAATCTATTTCGTAGTTTTCTCGTAAAATTGTAACAAACATACTCGAATCTCGCAAAACATTCTCATTAATAATGTTAGTAAGATAGGGTTTAATATTACGAGTTCGAATCCCATACAAAACTTTCTTTACATTTACTTCGAAATGGTATGTTTAAGAAGTTTTAGTCTCTGTGTCAATAATATTTTTTAATAAATCGTTCCTTTACTAGATAAATAAATACTCATATAGACAATTACACCACATAAACATTAAAAAAAGAATAATAAAATTTTACCTTAAAATAATATTAATAACGGCACTCCTCAAGTGTCCATGTCAAGTACCTGAAACAACCATACGAATCATATTACAAAAAATTAACGTATTATTAAAGGCCTATATTTTAGGAAAAAATATTTTTACATAAAAACAACCCTCAAGTAGAGGTCCTCGTTACCATCAATATCACTGTTTAATTAAATAATTTTCTTTTCGATATAATACAAGACACAATTATTGTGACCTATTATTGCTAAAATTATAATTATCTAAATATATAGATTGCGTAGAATCCTAAGAACGTCAAATATAACCACCTCATCAATTTCACCTATTTAAAATTAGTATAATTTTCAAACTTAATTAATTAATTAACCTTTTACAATGCTAATTTTTAAACGTAATCTTAAAATTTGTAGAGTACTTAATTATGGACTTGTCTAAATTAAATCAATAAACTCATCATTCGTCGAAACGTGACAGTCCAATTTATATTTAATCGTCTCGAGTGATCCTAAAATTACTTAACATCTCGGTAATACATATTTTTCACGTGGATCGTCCGAATTTACATACACGTGTATTC
>JADANM010005043.1:6416203-6446941 GCA_026213755.1 Eurema hecabe | reverse complement strand
ATTTTAGCCTTCAATTTAAACTAGCGAATTGCAACTAATTATAAATAGAATATAAAATACGTATGCAACAACAACTTACATAAAACACTGATTCTATCATATTTATGAAGCAATATCTCCTTCGTTAACAATCTTCATAGCTACCCTATTCCCTCAATGAATGCGCATTCACCGCAACCTCATTGCTAGTGAGTCTTATTTCTATTGGCATAAAGTCGAAAGTCAGTGGTGTATTGCCAGGCGATTTTCGCCCGTCCGCCTCAATATGTACTAGAGATAGAATAGTAAAATCTCAATGGGCGTCGGACAATCTACGCTTTATAACAGCCGCACGGAGTTGAAAGTTAAAGTGCTCTGAAGGTGATAGCGTGACCTCTCTAGATAAGTTCGGAACGGTTTATATTGTTTAAATTGACATTCAGTTGATTCGAGTCTCCTCTGGATAAACTGATGTTTATATTCATATATAAAAGGATCCAAGTGTTTTCATGGATATCTAATATGTATCTAATATGTCACGAATTGCGATTCAATTCGCTTTGATTTACACATCAAAACGGGAGAGCGTACGGCGCGACTCACTTAATTTAACATTCAAACGATCTTCACCTACCCTTTACCGATGCCTACATAATGTTTAGCCTCGTGTAAATATTTGAGACGAATCTTATTTCGTATAATATTGAGCGTCGCGCGTTATCGCCCCAATTTCATCAATATACCTTCGTGTTATTTGTTATATAACAATCGACCTTATGCGACAATTATAAGGACAACATTTGCTTGTTACATAAGGTATTATAATCTTTATCGGCGGCTCATTACTCGTCCGTATCGTATCGGATAGATAACGTAAGCCCGAATTTGTTTGTTTTGCTGCAAACACTTGAATAGGTATCAAGTATTTTGGTCCGAACTGGCAATAGATGTCACTATACACTATGTACTTGCACTACGTACCATTTGCTTAGAATTTAGATGAAGTACTTTCACGTATAATCATTGATAACCGTATTCAACGATCATTGAAAACAAAACCACTAAAGAACTACTTTTATATCCCACATTTATTTGTCATAACAGCTATTTATGAGTCACTTCGTATCCTTCTATTCCCAGTCTCCCCTATTTTATTAAGTTTACTACGGCCAACATGCACCGATTGCACCGAACATTGGGAACGGAACACGAAATATTGCCCAAGATATCTCGCCGAGGCCGCTCTCTGGTTTCACCTTTGCCTCAATAACCAGACGTTTACGGCTTACGACATAAATAGATCTTACTCAGAACGTAGCTAGATATAGACATGGGTTTTATCCGCACCTGAGTAGGTTTATTTAAGGTACGTGGAATAGATTTTCGTATATGTTCGATATACCTACTCACGCACTTCAAACCCTGGGGGAGGTATCCACGTTATTCCATTACACGACTACTATACTATATATAATATCTATACTTCTATACTAATATTATAAAGAAGTAAAGTTTGTATGTTTGTTAAATTGTAAGGGTCAATCTCGGGATCTACTGAACCGATTTTAAAAATTCTTTCACCAATATAAAGACACATTATTGCCGAGTGTCATAGGCTGTATAAAATCCCGAAAGATCAAAAAGTATTATAAACTTATTATTAAGTAATACATATTAACGTACTATTAACTTGCCTAAGAAAGTAGGCACGGGTCAGCTAGTTAGGTATACCCAAGACTAACAACAACTGCGAAATCTTTCAAGAGTCAAAGTAAATTAAAGTTTTCTTAAAATAATGTCTAATACTTAGAAATTAATATTCTCTATCGATAAACTATCGTCGACTTCTAAAACAACATTAAGTATTGTGTCAATAATATTATTGTTTACGTTTAAAACTTATAGAGTTCGTTCGGGTCACCGAACATACTCGTGCTTAGTATGAATATAATATTTTAATCATTAGTTGAAAGATTTGGATGCACAGACAAACAATATATAGGTCTCTTACCTATTGATTTGAAACTTTGAAGTAAAGTAAACATTAAGTTTCAGACATATATTTTTGAGATTTAAGTTAATAACGTTTCAAGTAAATGCACCTATAAATATCCGGACAAATAATCTAGTAAATCATGCGACATCACCTGCTTTAATAATACTTCTTGTATAATATCACGCTATATGCGACTACTAACTATCCTGTGTTATATATCAATCTCTCGACTTTATCTATACATAAAGTTTAAAAAAATCGGTTCAGTGGTTCAAACGTGAAAGCGTAACCGACAAACACAATGACTTTCGCATTAATAATATTATGTACCTTTAGTCAGAGTTTAAAATTCTAGGCGGCACGATTGGGTATTGACGGTACCTACAGCATGTACCTACATGCTTCCGAAAAATACAAAAAAACCGTTTTATAAGTCTTGGCAGTTATTAAAAAAAAATATAAGTAATTTTAAATATAGGTATTAAATAAACAGCGAATAATTTCGCCAACGATCGTCGTTAGCGGCGGAGAGACTGTACGGACGGACGTCAAACTCATTATTTTGAGTACCGTTTAAATAATAATCATTTTTAAAACGCCGACTTTCAGTAATGAAGGAGAATGCTGACTAAAACCGGCCAAATACAACTTGGGGCTAGGGTTCCGTTCTGAAACATCAATAGACTCTGTATTTTTTTAGAACTGAATGTTTTAGCAATAAATTCATCAACTCTATATTACCGAGGGTAGGTTTCTTTCGAAGGAGGCCGACTGGGTGGGTACCCCCACAGTGCCAGTCATTCTACTACCTGAACAGTGATGTGAAAATGTCACTGTGCTCCGATCTGAAGAGCACTGTAGCCAGCGAGATTACTGGACTAATGAGTCTTAACATCTGATGACTCAAAGTGGGGAGCGTCGATGTAGTGCAACCCCTGCCCGAAGTTGGGCTTTATAGCAAAGTTCCGGGTAGCACTGCATTGGCTATGAGCTGGCGTTACTTTTACCATCAGAAGTTACCATCAGAAGAGTGTCCAGCTCGCTCCTCTCCATATTATAAAAAAAAGGTCCATGTGATACACACATAGTCTGGTGATAGACGGAACGACATCGTACTCTTAGTAGCTATTACGTCCCGTTTTACACTTTGGATACGGACCCCTAAAAACGAAGCCAGACTCGAACCAACGCTTCGTAATTGCAAAATTTTCGAACCGGTCTCCACGGGAAGAGCATCCGGCGGGATAATTTTTTAAAAGCGAGAAGAAAAACAAAACATCTTTAAAAGCTATAAATAATTATAGTCGCAATGAGAAATACCTTAGCAACTATAACAATATACTAAAGTTATATATCTCGGTTTTTTTAAATATTAATTGTGGTTTAAATAAAGTATTAATTTAAATAATTTAGGAACAAACGTTTGAAACATAACAAAAAAATAACTCTAGGTATACGTACATAGCTTGCAACTTACGACCATTTATATACCAATAAACGCTACAATACATAGGGACATCTAACCCTACATACACACATGTATAAGTGTAAAACAAATCATCTTTATCATAAGCAAACATATTCCACTCCATTCCGACCGCACGACACCGTCTTCATCAACCCCCCTTCCCTACCAATCTCATAATAACTCGTAACATTCGCAGACTTTCCACGAGGCAAGAAACTGAATATCAATTACGTCGCGCTCCTTGGAAACCTATGTCCCCCATTGAGGTCCCGGGCTTGTGCGTCTATTTTAGGCCTGGGGAGCCACCGGGGGGCGGGGGCGTGACGTCACACCCTTCAGCGTTCACCCCCCGCCCTATTGCCCCCGCGCCCCCCCTCGTTCGCGTCGCTCCACTCTCTCCACTTTCATTGAACCGGCGTTCGTTACATGTGCGCCGCTATTTTCTTGTCAGACGGTCGCTCAAGTAGAAAAATTAGTTTCTATTTCGCGCATTGCTCGCTGATTGCCGACCACTTTATGTTATGTCGCTAAAATAACTTGAGCTAATTACATCTATATATAATAACATAGGCTTAGGACAACCTTGAATAGTTTTACACAACTTCCTTACAAATCGACACGCCTACGCTTTAACAAATATTAAGTTTCTTTAACAAAATTAAACGAAGACTCATCGCTCAATTCTTTCAAAGCGAAATAGAATCCGAACCGAACCAAACTCCCGTGGCGTCGCGAACAACAATCCATTAGAATAAAAGGTCAGCCACCCATTAGAGAATTACGGGAACAGTATTTGTTTGTAGTTTATCTTCAATTTAATAAGACACGGCGTGGGCGTCACGCTCAGCTCTATAGCAACTAGCAACTAGGGACTGGAGGTCAATAACTGCTGTACCGTCCATCTAGAGACGAGATAAAACAATCCAGACGCGACTAAAATTGTCGCAAACTTTGTAAAGAACGATTTTATTATGTATCCAATTAAGGAGACCATTATTTCGAATTTGTTGAAGATTGTATTGAGATTCAGGACGGCATTTGCCATTTGGCTAAAAATAAAAACTTTGTACCTACCCGGGGAAAGTGAAAACGAAACAATTATCGTACTTGATTTTTAATAACAACAGCTGACGTCAATTGAGAAAAAATCAGAAGCCATAAATTTAAAATTCATTCTTTAACACTCTTCTATAAGAAATGTATCAAGTGTTAGATGTAGACATCTTTACGACTCTATTGCTCTAATACTGAACTGCAAATCAAATTTAAGTAAGACCCAAAACATTTCTCTTTATCATTCACAATAACATGACTTGAGACTTATTAAAAAAAATGATATATTATAAAAAAATATTAAGAATTGAATTGCGTTACAGTATTCGGCCAAATACCTATTTCTTGCACACGTCAATTTCCCAATTCCCACACTATACAAAGCAGCCTTTGTGTGCCATTACAAAAAATATATATGAACTATGTACACAGTACATACACACACACACATGCACAAACGCTATAGTGTGCTAATGAACGTCTAAATAACTAGATTTAGTGCTTGAGACATTGTTACAAAACTATCTAATATAGACCTTATTTTAAAGCACATAACGTCGAGATTCGTCATCACGATACCGTTTAGGTTAAATAAAAATATTTTCCCTCATTAAGAAATAACATGGTACACTTCAAATGTGTTGTTGCATTTAGCGACTGTTTCATTATTAAAGTCCAAGTGGTAATATTTAAAACTGTGTACTTATGAATAATCTTAGATTAAATTATAAATTAAAATACTTTAAAAAAATAACTTTTATAAATCAAACTAAAACTTATAAGAACACCATGAATACACTTAACATGAGTAGTAAATTGAATAATAAGAAATTACTTTAAATTTTATAAACTGTAAAAAAGAAAGGACTTTTTTATTTTCTACATGAATAAATCTTATAAATAGTTAAATTCCTCACATTTAATATCACAATTTATAACCTGATTTTTTTTTTATTTAATCTATAGTGATACAATATTGTTATGCAATACCTACTATGACGATTCAAAGGTGTGTACACAACCGTAGCCTAGTTGAATATAAATATATAATACTAGCTAAGCTGATCCGTGCCCACTTCGTTGGGCATAATGTTAATTATCGTTTTCTATATAGCCTATGACACTCAGCAATAATGTGGCTTTCTATTGGTGAAATAATTTAAAAAATCGGTTCAGTAGATCCCAAAATTACCCCTTACAATTTAACTTTACTTCTATATAATATTAGTATACAAGTATAGATTTTAAAAAATACTAAATCGCGTTTCATATCCTGAACAAAGTCAAACAGTATTTAGTCGCGCTAATAAACACAAGAAGGATATTGTTCAAAAGGTTGTCTCCAGTCACCGAGTTTCAATTAACAATTGTATTTCCTGATTCCTACCTACCTACTTACCTTCCGCGGTTTCATTTCATGGCTGACGAATTCTCGTTTTACGTTTAAATTAGTAATGTTTACTTTTTAAATATTATACTTGTTTTTTATACTTAAGTATAAAATCATACATGTATGTACGCGGTAACACAGACTACAAAAGTAAAATATACATTCTATATACCTATAAATAAATGCCATACCATTTGAAATAATCTTGCATAGCATAGAGGTACTTATATATTTCTAGTAATAGATTTTTTTGCAATTTTGGATATACTAACGTCCGTGTCTGTAGGTGCGCAACTTCAAAAATCAAAACAACTGTACCAAAATAAACCAACCTACCATTGATAACGTCACCAGGTATAAACTATAAACGGTACATTAATAGAGTAAAATTTTTTAAAAGCTTTTATCAAGTTTTTATATTTACATACAGCAAATATAGAAAGCAACAGCTGCATTGCATCAAAAAGTCATCAAACATTAATATATATAAGATTTCAAGTCCAATAAATACAGTATTTTCCCAGCATAGTTCCGTTCCAACGTTAACCTCTGCCCAAATAGCCCTATAACACTTCGGCACAATTCAAAATCGCAACCTAACCTAACATTCGCCCCGTGTCCAATACAAATAACTACGGGTTAACAAGACCGAAACATCCAATTAAACGCTCTCAAACTACGTCAACAACTCGACATACGCAATTATCGAGACCCGGTATAGCTGTACTGATTACTGACCTCTTGTTGCGAACCTGTTCACACAATCGCCTTCTTACCTGAAACATGAAAGTATCACTTAAGTATATAGAACGCTACTGAATAGTTTTCTAGAAGGTCTTTCTAAAAAGTATTTGCAAGGGTAATTAATTGTATGTTTAAATATATTCAAGAAAAATTATTATCAATATCATTGTTACCTAAGTAAACTGTCTTTATATCTCTTATAATTAACAAAAAAAAATTTATACATCATATTATCTTTGTATACGTCATATTTTAAAGTATATTAATTAATACTCGTACGCGCGACAACTACTGTTCTAATCAATCGATATTTGAAAAGATATTCAATGGTATATCTTTTTGTATCAATATCTTTGAAATGAACTTATTTTACCAATATAAAGCTTAATTATTTTTAGTATTAAAGACTATATATTATTAAATTGAAGAAAAGGACACTATAAGTAAAATCTACTTCTAAGAACTTACACTAGTAAGAGTCAGTAGACTGTAGGCGTCTCAACCTTTCGTTTCTACGAAAATTCTTGAGTAAAGAATAAGTGAGTTTGAAAATAGAATATTGTATTGACTATTCGGTCGGGAAGATAAGTTATGTATAATACAATATATAATAAAGGGAATACAAAATAAATCTATGCTTCTATACGAAGAAGCAAAAATTGTGACCTTTTCAGGGAAGTAAGCCTTGGATTCAATGAATTGACTGCGAAAATTACATATCTTCTAACAATAGCTACCATTACAATATAACGATATTAAAACCTCCTAGAAAACAGCGTAGTTAATTCTAAGTACACAAACACCTAATTCCACGCTTAAAGACACTGAGCAACGTATAAAGTGGAGCACCGACCAACATATTGCCATGTACGTTTATATGTATATGTACTATATATGTGTATATGTTGCACCCGTCTAAGGACAACTATAGCCCATTAAAGGAAAACGCGACCCAGTACGAGTGCAGTATCACACTACTGCGACGTAGTAACGTTTTTCCTCATACTTGTTTGTTTTTCATTACGACTGGCTAATTACTTTAATTTAGTCTTATTATTGTAATTACTTAAAATTGTACATTGTTTTGATATCCAGACATATTAAACGTTTTCTTACAATTCTTATTTAGTTGTGTGATTATAATAAGAATAGTTAGGAAAACGCTTTAGTTATTTAAGTTAAGTCCAATTCAGTCTCATTTTCCAAACACTTTTAAATCCACATACACTTTTAAATCGTCTTATAATGTAATACTAAACAGCAATGATTTTTTACCAATGAGCGATCTAGAAATCATACTTTAATCGTACATATCATATTCAAAGTAATAGATTGTAGCTACCTACTTCTAAATAGCAATAAATTAAAACAACCTCTGGTTCATAGCGATGATAAACAGGCGGCAGACATTATCACCAACATTACCTAATTGAATGCACTAACACACGTATCTAGTACAATCAATGCTATCAATGTCTCGATACAACTACTACTGCCTTCTACAAATACCAGACTTATAACAATGCATGTTAAGTCCAATATCGTCTGATAGCAAAATGAATGCAGCTAGATCACGTTGCAAACAGCTTTAATGAAAACATCAGAGAATGCAACATAGACGTTCTTTTATTCCTTAAATTCGAGGGGTTAGTTTTTGTAGTGAAAACTCCCTCTACTATTTCACTCTTGCGCCAAACTGTCGGGGAAACGTTTCGGAAAGCAGACTGGCAGCCGAATATTGCTAAGACTTCCGAAAATATAAAGTTGAAATGTATTTGTAGTTTGTACTAACAGAGCTAAATCGTTGCAATAATTTTGTATCTTAGATTAAACTCATTTTGGCGTCAGTGTTTAGTTTAAGTCTATAAAAGTATATAAATTAATTTATTATAACAAAACTAAAATATTACATCGGTTGAATGTGTTCCTAGGTATTTGAAAACAACTCATGATATGATTACGTAACTTTTTATATAAACTTTACAGTTAAGATTTTTAACGTATTCAATGTAATCGACTGTACCAAGGCATTAAGAAATACACTAAAGAAATAAATATAGATTTTATAATACGATATTATGATAAAAGTATCTCCCACTACTTACTAGCTACATAAAACAGCATATCTATCTGATCTGGTATATGTTTATATGTCTAGTTTCAACTTCTCAATGATACAAGTATATAGGCCTACAGACATATAGTACCGCGGTTATCTGTAGACTGTAACTAGGCAAACACTGAGCTAGGGAGCAATGCACTCGTCAATGCAACGGCGACCTCGGTCCGTGCGTCACTGAGCACTTTGTTAACTTCGCTAGATAGACACTAATATACTAGTTATACTTATTATTAATATACTAGTTCATTAAATATACTAGTTCACTTTAAACACACTTATAGAGGAAGAAGGTATTTCTTTTGTTTATCAATTTATGTTTCTTTTTTTTTATATGAAGAGGGGAGACGAGCTGGACGCACATCTGATGGTAAAAGTAACGCCAGCCCATAGCCAATGCAGTGCTACACGGAACTTTGCTATAAAGCCCCACTCCGGGCAGGGGTGCACTACACCGACGCTCCCCACTTTGAATCATCAGGTGTTAGTACTCATTAGCCCAGTAATAATGGTATAGATAAGCTTTCCAAAAACGCGTTTAGCACGAGAAAGTTTAAATTGGAAAAAGGACCATTGGTTATGTAGAACATGTCCTGTTCAAAACCCCACTGTCCACTTACCACATGGTAAGGGTCATGGGAGACAGTTTACCCTTTAGTATGAATGAAATAATTATCATAATAGACATTTATCAACTGCTCTATTCAATCCCCTAAAATGACTTAGCAGAATATCTCATCACAAATTCTTCGTAACAAGTTAAGACGGGCTCTCGATCTATCTTCACGTCGATCAACGCCAACGTTGAACACACAGAAAAGGCACTTTTGAACTCTCAAATCCACCGCCTACGCAGACCGCTTTCTCTTGCGATAAGCACTGAACGGTAACTACTATAACGACAGACCCTACTTTTTCTTTGGCTACATTATAATGAACTTAATATTTAACTAACTTGCAGACCGCCGACTTTGTTCATGATGCATCTTATAACCTAGACCTACTCTTTTTATCTATCTGCTGGAATGCGTCGTCACAAAAAATATTATAATAAACCAATCTTATATTTAGTGAATGATTTCCAAGTCCACGAAACTAACAAATAAAATATTATTCCTACTATCCATAAGAAGATTTATATCATATTCATACATATAGCTTCCATATACTACCTTAGCAAATCCCTATACCTATTATAGGGATGCGAAAGTAACTCTGTCTGTCTGTCTGTCTGTTACGCTTTCACGCCAAAACTACTGAACCGATTGTAATGAAATTTGGTACACAGATGGTCTAGAGCCTGAGATAAAACATAGGCTACTTTTTAACTAAAAAAACGGTTATAAGGGGGAGAAAGGGGAAGTTAAAATTTATATGAAAGTCCACGCGGACGGAGTCGCGGGCAACAGCTAGTATAGTAATAATCCCGATAGTTCAACACCGTTTACCGCGTAATTGATGTGCAAACTTGTAGGCAGACGGGAGCACACGTAAACAATGTATCTATCTGACTATGTAAACAATTCAAGTTATCACAATATCAGGCCGACATTAGGGAACTTTCCGGCGCTCTGAATAACGCGTACTTGCTCGCTTGTTTCTACTCCGTCGTGTATCTATCTTAATAATTTACTGAGTCTAACCAGAATAGATTTAAAGCCGTTAATACTACCAACGAACAAGGCTATTTGAACGTATTTAATTGTATAATGAACTATCTAATAAACTTCTTTTTCTTGTTTAAGAACAATCCTCTTACATCAGGAAATAGGTATATTTATTTATATAAATTGGTTTAGCTATTATCGAGTTCTGCACTTACCAATACATTTTAAGATTCATTTTCACACATTTTTATTATTTTATAGTCTTGATTAATTTCAGTGAATGAAAACTATATTTAAAAAAAATCACATTTAGAAAACCAACTATAAAATATGTTGAGAAGTTATGGACACTACTTAGAACAAATAACATCCAAGTACAACTCGTAGAACAATCAATCAAAGGCAATCGCTTTTCCAGTTACACAAACTGGATGGAGCTGGTTTTCTATGATCGGTTCTAATAAAAAGAAGCACAAGACATTGCAGTTATGAAACGCGTGCATCAATAAAAGTGGGCATTATGACGCACGACATATGTAGGTACATATTACATATTTTATAATATAAAAATGAATCCCAAAATGTGTTGGTAAGCGCATAACTGGATAACAGCTGAACCAATTTACATAATTCTTTTTTTAGGAAAACCCTGGAGGGTAAGGTAAAAGGGTAGGTAGGCTATAAAGTTTCGAGTAGGATTAGGTCAGCGTGAACGAAGTCGCGTCGGACCGGCTAGTTAATAAATAATATGGTCTAAACTGAAAACAGTAGGTATATGATAGAAGTCAACGTTAAAAGTGAAATGCAACGCTTATTATGCAGCCTCGTATCGATTTTGATGTTGGTTATCAAAAACTACTGAAACAACTCAAATATTATGAATATCACACTGAAATAATTATTTTTTGCAACAAACAAATGAGAATATACTTTGTGATTTGTTGGAAGACAGTGTGTCAAATAAATATTATGTATGTGTATCATTTCACAAACTTATGGTTGCGACTTGCGGTATATATTTTTTATGTAATAACTTATCTGTTAATATAGTCAATATATCATCACATACGACACATAGTATGAAACAAGTCTATTTCTTCTGTATGTCCCTAATCCCTATGTATGCTTTAAAATTTAAATGTTAAAAACTGTGCCATCTATTTTTTTGCGATTTTTTATACTATATCTTAATATATATAAATCTCGTGTCACAATGTTTGTCCTCAATGGACTCCTAAACCACTTAACCGATTATAATAAAATTTGCACACCATGTGCAGTTTGATCCAACTTAAATATAGGATAGCTTACATCCCGGTATTGCACCGGGAACGGGAATTACCGCGGGACACAGCTAGTAGATTATAGATTCAAGACGAAGATTTATGTGCATAATAATAGTTCACATGTATATATATTTTAACCGTTCAAAACCGTGGATGGTCGCTAGTTTATAATGAGTACCTTCATGGTAGGGAAATGAAATATTTTCTTTTACAAAACAAAGTGATATAGCGTCTGTTAGATACGTCATATCACCGTACACCCCACATTCAAGCACCCTTCCCATTGAGCACCGGCTGACAATGCCTGTCGCGTTGTTGACTAACTTGCATTAGCTTAGCTTAGCTTCAATTTCTACGCTTTCACGTATCACCTGCACGAACAAAAGAACGCATTTGCAGCGGCGATGTAAACACGCTTTTATTTCAGCGCAGGTACACTGGCTAATTACCTACAAGTAGATAGGAGTTTTGCATCATTTTGTTGTATCAGATTACTATGAAGTATGACTTATGATTACATCATTTTTCGAAATTATAACATGGAGTCTCGTTAAGATATAGGTTGGAGAATCAAGCTTATTTTAAGTATGTATTTTAAAGCATTTCTAAATTGTGATCATCAGGGAGTGTATGTCAACCATAAAATTACTAAGACCATTCGGAAAAACCTATCAGATATATCTTGAAGTGTAAGTATACATTTTACAGATAAACAATGACTAAATCTTTAAAAGATTCATTAAGGAGTGCTGTTATATATTTACTTAAAACTATTATTAATAAAATTATGAAGGAGAGCTGTTTGTTCTATTTCATTTAAATGTTCATTATATATAAGGCAATTTTGGAAAATTAAGCATAAAAGGTTCAACTTTAAATTTTCATTGACAAATTTGTCCATAGAAACTTTTGTTAAACGTAATATTGTGTATACAAGGCATTATTATAGCGTTCTTTTGTCAAGGGGAAAATTCTTTGCGGTCGTTTTAAGAGGATAGAGTCTAACAAACCTTGAGAGAAGTATTTTATGAGGAAAAATATGTTACAACCAATATCTGCTAGACCATGGCAGACAAATTAGTTATGCGGGACCGATATTTCTTAATCACTGAACGCGACTTTAAAAACAAGGTATCCCAAGAATAACAGTTAAAAGTTCACAGCTATAAATCACAGTGACAAATGTTATACTCCGGGCCGGTTCGGAAAGTTGTACAAATCCGTTGGCAGAATGTTCAGCTTCATGATTAAACGATTTATCACCAACTTACTGGTAACACATGAAAGTAGCGCGCGTTCTAGTTAGCTGCGAGGTAATATCGCGCTGACGTCAATGCAACTCGCTCAAGACGACCATTATGGAAGAAATCGGCCGTCTGTGTATGGCGATTTTCTTCTTTTATTGTCATATCGATGGTACATCATCGCATTATATAAGTCACTGATCCATTGTTTGTTTCAATGTTGCCTGTTTACTGGCTATTAATGTAATTTAAAACCTTTTTTAAAGTTAAAATTGAGCATCCATTAAACATTCTTCGTGCAAAAAAACAAGACAACCGACAGACAATAAAAAGAGCAAATCTATACAATTTGCTCGACAAAGACCTAGAATTTCGTAGAATCAAGTACCAGGCACAAATAATAAGCAAGGAGTTTGGCCACAGGTTTGGCATTGTCAGTGTGGCAACAGCGCGGTTACGTAAGGCGATGCGCGGGCGGCAGGGGCGGGGTGAGTGACCTGTATGGTCCGCTGTTGCCAATTTGCGCATCACGAAATCTTCACTGCATACGATGCGAAATTATGGCATGCCTATATGTGGGTGAATATAATCAACACCTCCGTCACGTTATCCTATCCTAGTACAAATTAGGACGGGCATGAAATAATATTATTATATACTAGCGGACCCGACAAACTTAGTCCTTTGAAAAACATTTGTATAGCAGTATAGCAGCTCAAATTGACTGTTTTAGTTAGAAAACGTTTGTATAGGAAAGAGAAAAGAGCTGTTTTTTCGATAATTGTCTGATTTTTCTCGGCGGGAAAATCATACTTGAACCTCAACGAATATTTTTTAAAAAGAAGTGGCCAAATTTGTCCAGGATTAGTTATTCAACACATTTTGCGATTTTCATTTTCATTTTATAAATATTATTTAAATACTTCTGACCTACTTATAACTACTTGGCAATTTATCAATATCTTATTGCTGAATACTTCGGACTTAATAAAACCTATTATGAATAGACAGCTTATTCTAGAAAGTCGCCTTCGGGGTCACAATTGACATGTTACGTTCCCGTCCACTTCCGTTTCTGGGTCTACATTAAACTCGAAATTGTCGTACTCAGTCACGAGTCACGACTGAGTCGGATCTGTACTTCGTTCCGTTCAACGGTTCACTGAGAAAGCTAGACAGATCAGATAAACCTCTAATAAAAACATAACTAATATGACTAATAATAATAATAATTTATTTTCAAGAATAAGATGTTTTACAGTAAACTGTATCCTAAATAGTATCATATTTAAATCAGTTACAAATCAAACTAATATAAAGAAGTGAATATACTATTTCAGTATCCAATAGTTATTATGACTAGTGTAGTCTTGGACAATTCACAATACGTCTAAGAACGAAACATCTAGTATGACGACATTGACAAATAATAACCATCTCATTAAAAACATTCACGGCTTGGACCATAACCTGTATATTTTTATGGAGTCATAATGAGGCAATTAAGACTAGCATAATAGATGAGTCATAGGTTCAGGCGAAATGGTACTAGCACTTACAATTAAAAACAATTATAGTACTGTAAATTTCTACAATTGATATATACGACCCATTGTAAGTGTATTTAGGCCACAATATGTCATGGAATTTATACTGTTAACAACATAGAATATCAGAACAGGTATAGAATGCAAATGTTCATGGGTAATATGTAATTACAGTTATAGCAAAGTAATACCTCTAATAGAATTATTACAATGTCTGCTTTATCTATTTATTATGCATTTAATCGGTATTTATCTATAAATAGAACTTGCAATTGAAACTTTGTTACACTTGTACGGATGTAAACAATAAAAATATCACGACTTTCCTCGAACTTCTAATACATATTTACAATGTGGTACAGATGTTATTTGGACGCTAAAGAATACATTGTGTTATTCTTGGAGGCCGATACAAGCAAACATTATCAATCCTTCCAACTATCTAAATGGAGCCAAATTTGGCACTGGAGCGACTTAGCTACGTGCACAAGACTTCTATAGCTCTTAACAAGGCGTAAACATTATTGCGTCACATTTAACCACACTTGAAAGTACACCTAAAACGCAGCACGCAGAGCTCAATTCGCGATAAACATTGATACGAAACGTTCATAACAACATTACACCAGCCGCAACTTAGATTAGCTATTTTTCGAATGAAAAACATTTCTCAAACTACGCAGTACGAAAACATCAGTGACGCGAGTTCAAATTTATCTTTCCTGGTGATAGAGCTCGGGGATTATATTCGTCGTTCGGACACTGAATTTAATCGAATTTATTCATGGCGGCGGGAATTCATGATTTTAAATCATGCGACCTTGCGCGGAGTTGGAAAACGTTGGTGTGGTCTCGGGTACATTTCCCAAAGTTGTCACGTTGCGGGCGTGTCACGCGGCGCGGCGTCTGGTCAACGTGACGAGGGAGTTACGCAAACTGTTATTCATCTCACGCTGTATTTGGAAACGTGACAATGTTAGAGCAACAGCAAACAGCAAAAGAAGGACAGGGGTCATGTCGCAGAGTTGCACAAAATTTGCAACGACGCTCGTTAGCTGCCTGGTCAGCCGTTGCAAGTCTTGAAACCGATTTAATACAAAACGGTTGATATGATGATTTGTTGTCAACTTGCGATTGCAAAAAATTGTTTTTGTCGTATGATGTTAAATTTTGTTCCATTACAGATTAATATAAAGGCAATAAAACAAGTAGACTATAAGCAATTCAAGATGTAAAGGATAAAAATGAACGTATTATAGTGCCGTAAATTGTAACGGTTGACCTGATGTTAACGCTTGTTTCCCGCATAGAGTACAAAAGCCGATACTGATCTATGGACCGATTGTATATTATCAATTGTTCCTCATTTCAAATATTCACTTTTATCTATATCGTCGACAACAATTGCTATTACGCGTTATTTTCCATGTATCAAATTACCGAAAATTTTCTGCTACGAACTGATCGCTCAAGGAAACTTTACATCACAGCGATGATAAATTACAACAAGATTGATTCATCTATCATCATATTATCGATAGATTTAACTCGGCTGGACGTTGAACGATCCGTTTCCTATATATGATTAAGCTCGTTAATCAAAAAGTATGAGGCCACATTAAACGATGTCGTATTTTGATATTAATTAGTAATAGTTCTTATAAAGCTTGTGTGAGTAATAAAAAATGTTCATGTGGTTTAATAAGAAAAATATTGAGACCAGCTTAATTTATTATTAAAAATCTACTTCAAAATATCGCTAACAATACGAGAGAATAGAAAATATGTACACAATTGGAACTCTAAATAGGAAATTCTCTTCAACCTCAAAAACCATTATATAGTATAGTTGCAATTAAATGACCCATCAGTTAGAATTTGCCACAAATAACCGAGGTAGAGGAAAACTATTAATCCTTCAACTAACCAGCTAAAATAGTTAAAAAAAATATTATCGGATAGCATCAAAATTACAGACCGTGTAACAATTTAACAGCCAATTCAATCAATCTTAGTTAGAGACCATTACTTTGGTTTGCGAAAACTTTGCGCACTCGTAAAACTACCAATTGAATAAAAAAAAATGTGAAACCGCTTCGACAATGCGTGTACACTATACATAACACCCGGCAGTTGAGTACAATGAAGGATTGCAGCCAAATTCGGATCGGAGTGTAACAAAACACGAGGTAGGTACTTTCGAAACTGGCCCAGATGTCGGTAACGGTACCAACCACCCAGCAGCCGACAACCGGCTACAGATGTAACGACTTGCTAAATACGATCGCTGAAAACTGTATTTGGATCTTTGGTCACAGATAGCAAAAATTGATTATGACTACTTTTTCCAAATAATTTAAGGTATTTCCAAGTAATAAAAGGTAAGTTAAAGAAAATTCGCATGGTACTAAGTATGGAGAGGAATTATTACAAAGAGGAGATCAAGTTCCATTTTACCTAGCTGCCTTCAGCCGGCTTCTGATGAAATAATGCTTAAAGAGCCAAGTTTCTTATTGGTTAACATTTATCAAGTGCTTTCTTTTCTTCCATCACCATCAGCGTCTCTAACCAAACAAGACAGTTTAGAACTAGTTCTATCTCAGGCATTTACATCCAATTAGACGAGGAGGTCGCCTGGAAACCCATTTATTGTAGCGAGCGCTCGGGACGTCAATTGAGACGTTCGCCGATTATCCGAACGAGAGCTGGAGAGGTCACGCCGGACCGTTATTATTTGATAATCGATTACTGTATTACCGCTTCCACCGTTCGTGCATAGCCATTAACTTAGAAAATCCGACTAAGAAATACCTATTGGAGATTGAAAATATTATGATTTAATTTTTATTTTCAGCTATACTTATACATTATTTATTTATTAGGAAGGTACGAAAAATGTCTACACAGATATGTTTCATTGTATAGTATCTAACGAGCCTTGACTACGCCCAAAATATGTACGTACACCATCCTTGAACAGCAGGATAAAAGATAAATATCCGTAAAGCAAATAGTTTTTTTAACACGTAATGATTAAATAAATAGTCCGACGTATCAGTCCAAAATCGTCTGAAATAAAACTGTTATTTTGATTAAAATTTGATATCCTGACATTATCGCATTCCTCGCATGCACTGACCTTCAAACTCGTTTGTTTAAAGTGCAGCTGTTTTTATATAAAACACTAATAACCACTTATCGTATCAAAACTACGTATAGACAGAGACAAATTATAATTTAATTATATAAATACATTTTTTAATGCGTTTCATAAACTTTATATTTCGCTTAAATGATATCTGGTTAATTAATTACGCAAACTGGTAAAAAATTGATGTTAGTATTTATTTATTAATTATTAAATTAACGATATTTTCCGGTAATTTTTATAGTCTATGACACTCGCGGATAATATAGTATATTTACAAGTAGAAAACTTAAAATTCTGGGTATTGGACCCAGGGGTTTACAACGACACAGAGTCAAAAACTCTAGATTTAGATTTTGTAAGTAGATATCAAAAAAGTATTAATTACCATTGAATCCTTAACAGATATGCAGCTTAAAATGACATTGTAGTGACGAAATTTAATTCAACCCAACACTAAATCCGATACTTAATAAAATCTACCATTTGTCTAAACAAATTTGAACCGATTGATGGCATTTATTCTAGTGAAAAGCAAATAATTATATCCTATAGTTCGAAAGATTTATTCATAGAAACATCTAGAGATTTATCTTGAGGTTAACACAACGAACTAGCTATCTCGTTTGCAATGTTAAAATTTATATAGCATAATATACGATATTTCGGATAATAATGTATGCAATTAAATGTCTTGGTCTAAATCAAACTATATAGTTCTTGGATCTCATTCAACTCGCATATCTAACTGTGCAACAATTTATTGAGTGTTGTAACTCACTATACATATATACATGACATATGTGTATGTCTGTCTTTGTTGCCTTAACCAATTTTCTATTATAAGACTTCTTCGTATCGCTAGAGCAACACAATTAATTTCGATCACGTCCGTCCTTTATAATTGTTTTCTGTTTCATGGCTTTCCTTACAGTGCAATCAACGTTTTGGTAGGATGTTTGCGGTTCTATAGATATAATATTGTATTGTTTATATAAATGGGCATTCCAGTTAGGGAAGTAGTGGCCTTGCGGTTAAATAAATGGACCCACATTAAAATTAACGATGAAATACGCTGCATAACTGGGTGAACTCCTAGTCTGAATTTGTACTACATTGTGGATTTCCTCCTTCCTGATGCCCAATGTGGAGCAAGGAGGTTGTTAGCCTTCCTCTAAACCAAAGTACGAAATTTCGACCATTTGGATCACTAACTTGCCGGCCGTTATGTCCCAATGGTTTGATGTCAAGATGTTGTATAATATATGCTATTCGGAAGTCGACCCATTAGGAGCGGACTACATGACTACTAAAATTTCCCACAACAAGGACAACATTAAATAACGGTAACCCTACTTGGTATTGAGGAGATTGTTACCTTAAACAACGAATCGTCTGTCCGCTGGGCGGCGAGCAAGCTAGCTGGGCTCAGCACGCGGCGTTTCTTGGCTGGCTGGGCCGGCGACTCGGCCGGCTTGAGGTGGATCTGCGCACACTGGGGCTGACTGTTGCAATGCTGAGACTGCTCTGGGTACATGACATGCATTCCCTGATGACAAACGGACGTATTTCAGTCGCCAATTACATGCAACATATGCAACAAGTTTTATATAAGTACAACAGTAAAACTGCTAATAGTGCTAATAAGAAGATGAGCCTGTTACTGCTTATAATAAAATAAAGACACGGCATCAAGTTAGCTTTGTTATAGAATTTAATCTTAATATTTTGTGGGGATGATTTTTGTGTGCGTTCATCATTATATATAAGAAACTCTCAATGTAGCTGTAAGTAAATTGATTTTATGAACACTCTCTTAGACTGGTTGAGACATGTTTATTTATTTTAAGGTTCGGTTAGTTAGTTAAAGGTTCTTTGACGTCCCAATTATAAACAACGTCATGGGCTTTATGAACCATCGTGTTTACTTAACGCTAGAATACAAAAACATAATACCAATAATCATTACAATTTTATATATGATTTCATGTTTAGTTTTTTTTTTGCTTATAAGAGGACATAACAATATTTTATTAAATGTAAATATTTAAATATGTTGTTATTCTCAGAATTATTAAAGCTTTAACCTTGTAGCGGTGTAAATTGTTTGTGTACACACGATTTATTGTAATATTCTGGTAAAACATAACATAACGCTGTCCAGAGCATTTATAAACAAGGCTGATAAATTAGCATTCTCGTTTTAATACACTAAATCATGGCGTTATTCAATATATGATGTTCAGTATCATATATATTAAAGAAACTTTTTACTTTCCCTAAGCTGACTAAAAACTACCAACAATCGCATTATATAAGTTAACACAAATACCACACCGTACATGTAAACACATATGTAATATATATAGGAAAACGATAAATGTTTTCTTTTCATACTTTGCCTTAAATACAACTTTTCTTATCCTATTACTATTATAAAGGCGAAAGTTTGTAAGTATGGATGTATGGATGTATGGATGTATGGATGTATGGATGTTTGTTACTCTTTCACGTAAAAACTACTGAATGGATTTGAATGAAACTTTACCACAATATAGCTTATACATCAGAATAACACATAGGCTACAATTTTTGAGGATTGTAAGGGAGGAAAGGGAGGGTCACAGTTTATATGAAAGTCCACGCGAACGGAGTCGCGGGCAATAGCTAGTCTTGTATAAACAAGATTACACTACTAACGTCAATACTAAGCATTCTTAGCAGCTGGGGAGAAAAAATACAGACCGTTTGCCTACAATCGTTCATGAATCACCACCGTAAGCCGCACCCCCAACAACACGCAATACGACGACATCGCAATTTTTAAACTGTATATATAGGTATAATTTCCGAGGATTCACGAGCTCCGTAATTTTGTAAAAAGCATCATAAAACCGTGTTCCATTCGCTAACGGCCATTAGACTCAGTCTTGTCTTTGAATATTTCTTAGAATTACATTAACTTGCTTTAACAGTGATATAATATTTACCATGGCGACTTTTATCAACAAACTTAGTAGGTACTGAAGCATGAATCACTTTTAAAACAATGTTTATAGTTTAGTGGGAAAACCCTACGTATGCAATGCGAGTAGAAACCTGAAAACAATGCGTCTAGACGCACATAAAAGCCGAGCTGACAACGTTTAGTATAAGTATGAACGTATGACATTCTGTGATATTTAAATATTGAAATAGCATTTAAATGAAGTGGTTTGGCCACAATCTACAGAAATACTTAATTAACATTTATAAAGTAAATACAATTCAATTTAAATCTTAATGGTTTTTGCGTAATATTATTAGGACGTGTTTTATATTTTCAAAGTGATTTGTTTTTCTAGTCATCTCAATTACATCCACACAGAACCTACAATGGTGATTAATTCAATGTGGAGTCAGTTTTTTATATTTAATTTTTATATGAGTCATATTTACGTAAGATTTTAAAAGTAGCAATACCAATCCGTAACCGTTTAAAGTGAAGATATATAGATATATAGATAGACTATACTGTTTCTCTGACGCACATACAAGAATAATTACGTATGCCAACTGCTAAACATATGTTGACAACTAACTCTTAATATGTGCATTTACATGTCTGTCTAGCAACTATGAATCATGACTAGACTTACTTTGCATCTAATAATTGCCTATAATATAATTTATAGTTGGCGTTCCACACCTTATACAGTTATTACTATGAAGTTATTTGAAACTAGCTGGCCCGTGCCCACTTCGTTGGGCATAATGTTAATTATCCTTTTTGGTTTTCTATATATAGCCTATGACACTCAGCAATAGTGTGGCTGAAAAAAAGAATTTGGTGATTAAGATCGGTTCAGTAGATCCCGAGATAACCCCTTACAATTTAACAAACACACAAACTTTACTTCTTTATAATATTAGTATAGATTATTCCGAGGGTGCTGCGCTTAGTGCTGGTACTTTGACAGTAATAAAAGTTACGCATGAATCAGATGTTCATTGAAATTAAGAGCACTTACATTTCACGATGTAGGTATGTACGATTTTAATATACAAGTGGTATGGCAAAAAACACTTTTTTATTAAAGAAAACAGACTGAACCAATTCTCAATTTTCGTACAACTAAAACTAAACTAAAATGAACCGTGAGGTGATATTATAAAAGTATTACTTAAAGCAGTAGCTTGCTAATTTGATTCAATTAAGACATTCCTATGTAAAATATTTCTTAATACATTCATTTAATTTCGAAACGCACACTGGCATTACGATTAACCGTTTTTTATTCGAGAAGCAAGCTTTTAGACATTTTTCATGAATTTAAATACGGTACAAGCCCCTCACAGGACCGAAGCCTATCATTATCTTGACGTTTATCGACTTTCTATGCGTGGGTGCCTGGATACCTACACATACAGGTTAGATACGTAGATAGCTTATCTGCCCCGGTCAATTAACGCGACCAGTATTGTGAATGGAGAAAGTTAGTACAAATGGATATTGCTAATGAAACGCGACATGCAACACCATTAATACACTTTATTTGTCAGCGAATGTGTGTTACTCTTTACGTTACTTAAGACTTAATGTTGTATTCATTAAATATATTTCGACAAAATTGCCCAATTATTTCGCTACATTACGTCTTCGTACATTTTTATATTTAACCCAAATTAACGTAAATTTGCTTTTAATATAGTCCCTACATGCTATATCATATCTTAATAATATATTAATTAAATGTCACGTTATTTGTCCGCGATTGACTTCTGAGCTACTGAACCGATTTTAAATTAAATTTGCACACCGTGCGCAGTTTGATCTAACTTAAAAGATAGGATAGCTTACATCCTGGTATTGCCACGGGAAGGGGAACCACGGGGGTTAAACCTCTAGAGTCTAGTTAGTTCTATATATACAAGCCTATTAACCCAACCATTATGATTAAAAACATTCGGATCTTTGTACGCAAAGGCCTGATCATTCTCTAAAGGTCCCAACAAGATCGTTAAGGTCGTGCCACAATCTGGTCGTGAAATGTTCACCGTTACACGGTACCATTGTATCTGCGCGTGCGCACACGATGTCGCAAACTTGCGCGACAAGTCGATTCTGCCGGACTTGGTAGTTGGTACGTAAGTATATAGGACATTATTAAAACGTCGTATTGCAGTAGGTATATAAACGGAATAATTGAAATCGATCCAATATCCAATTGACGATAGGTACAATAAATATATTATGAATGTTGTTATAACTGTCATCTTTATATGTTACATAGAAATTAAATTTTGTAATTTGCTTTTTTTTCTCCCGGTTAATATTTATTTGATAAAAAAATGAAATAATAAGTTTAATGTGTGCAAACTGCTTACAATCTATAAGCTTAAAATATCAAAAAGTTCTACCCTTAATAAAAATTATTATGTGTACAAAAGCAGTAATTTTATCACATACCTTTATTTATACAACCAACTCATTATAAAAGTTTTAAAAAGTTGCTAGTCTGTGGGTTTTATATTATTTTTAATACCTACATGATACTACATAGATAATTTATAAGTACTTTAACATAGTATAAATGAAATAATATATTTCTTATTCTCTTTAACATTTTAAGATACACTATTTATTTCCTATACCTACAAACATATTAATTATAAATATAATCAATTAATCTTGTTTGTGTAAGACTGCAGAAACTATTAAGTAATATGAAGCTTATAATTTTTCTAAAATATGCTTTAAGTTTCTAAAACTACGGATTGCCGTCAGCACAAATGAATACAATCGAGAGAAATAGAAATTCCAATAAGACTAAAAATAAACTAGGTTATTTATTTACGTCTTTCATAGACTACAAAGTGAATGAAACATATGATTTGTTTGAGCATGTGATGGACATTGATAAGGATTTAAGTTTGAGATATAACGTGATAATTCAATAGAAAACAGTTTAAATGGCAGTAAAATACTAAAAGTGTAGACAAGAAACTCACACGTAGCCAGTGAGCGGTGGATATCGCTCAGTAGAAAGCAATAAACGACGACGCGATTCCGTGAGAACCAGTAATTTTCCACTCGATTTTTTCACTCTAAATTGCAGTCAGATTCTTTCCTCACCTTTCAAATATAAATCTTTGTTTGTTTGATCCCACTATCATGCTGAAGAAGCACACGAAAGCGGACAAAGGGTCCTTCAAAACACAGCCATTTTGAAACAGTTCATACGAATGTTACGTATACCGCGAGCGTAGTTTTTAGATCGAAGGATGGAAAAAAGATTATCCATTCGCACTCATTTTGGATTCAAAGCACAGTAAAAACTAGCACTAAACATTTCACACACTTTAGGTACGATTTCACTTCATACTTTCGCACACACCCGTACACGTCGCACAGTCCGTCAAACGGAAACGACGAACCCTCACGAATGGCGCTTGTATCACGATTTCAAATGGCGGACTGACAAGACTCTCAGTGTTGCTAGTTTACATTTTATAATTCACCAAGAATTATCTTAAGCAAAGAAACTTATTTATTTATAGAATAAGATTACTTGAAATATATTTTAATAACATAATAAAATGATATTATAGCATAAAATTTTGTTAAGTAAAGTTATTTAAGTAAAATTCTTACGAGTTAATATTGACGTGACCATAGACTTAAGGTAATTTATTACAGCGGAAATAGATATGGCAACAAAACATTTGAAAGCTTGTTACAATTTTCTAAATCGTGTTTTAAAACTTAAATACTTGATAATATTTGAATTGCTATTTACGAATATTTATTTTTATTCGAGCTTATCTGCAATTGAACCATAATGAGTATATTTATTTATTTTATAACATGACGTGACGTTTGACATTATGACAGTGTCAGAATGTGAATTGTATATGCGCGCGTTTTTTAAAACAGTTGCTTAGCAACACATCAATTCAACAAGGTAGATCGTATAGAATGTGTGTTTTAAAGCTGTTCGTTGGTTGTTTATAATGTTAGCCCCATGAAAAAATTTACATTTTACACATTTAGAGGTCTAAATACATTTAATAAATATGGGTTTATATAATTATATGTATTGATTAGGTTTACGATTTTAAGCGATATGTTCATATATAAATGTTTGTTTTTAAGTGTATTATATACCAGTGTTTTAACGTTACTACCCAGTGCATATAACAACGATGAGCAAAGTGAGTATTAAAAAAAATTAATTATGTTTTTATTTTAGGTAGGTAAACTCATAAGGTAAAAAAAAGTGAAACATTTCTTATTTATTTTTTTTCTTTTTATTTTATAAGTATTGCCTGGTTGCCTGGCAAAAATTACGATTTGTGATAAGGCCGCCAATTAAATGAAGATAGTTATAATGTTTATATTAATATGTTCATATTTTTATTGAAGAATAGGTAAATGAATAAAAACCATATAATTGATAAACATTATTTTTTAAATATTTTTAATACGTCTTTGGTTTTAAAATTTTAATTCCAATTAAAAGCAATTCGGTAGACGTATTCGGTAGAGACTTAGAGCTAAGATTATATGCATATGTCGGTAGCGAAAAAATTTATAAAAAATATAATTAACCTCATAAGTCAACTAATAAAAATAAAAATATAGTCAATTGAAAACCCAAAAAAGTAATAAAGGCGCGATTGAATGTGAGTAGAGCACGGTTGGTTGCGCGTGCGCCGATGCGCTGTCGTCCTTCCGTTCGCGACAAAGGGAGCAGCCGCATATAACCGTTGAATTATACCACTTATATGGATATTTATTGTGTGAATCTCGGTTAATCGTAGTACATCGAGGTCATGTGTTTGAGCACTTTGTCCTAATTACGTGGGTAAAAATTTAGGCGAGGCGTTTTCAAAAAATTATATTGTATTAAATAGAGACGTTATAAGCGCAAATTTGTGAAGACGCAAAAACATCCTAATTAGGACGTCTTACCTTTAGGTGATTGGTTGCCGGTGCTTTCACACGCAACTGACAAAACTATCTCTTTTACTCTTGTTGGTTTTTTTAACATTTATCTCCTTTCTATCATTATGACTTGGCATGTGTGCTGCCGCTGCTGTGTGGAACACTTTTTTCGGTTGATTTGTATGGGTATAATATATCTATTATATAATATCATTGATAGTAGATAATAATCGAATATTATTAACTACCGCTATTAACCAGTATGGGGTATTATAAACTATTTACCGGGTAAATTAACCCCATTCTTTTCGATGATTTTGCGTAATACAACCTATGACAAACACAAAAGTTTGACCTTTTCACATATTTAATTAAGTAAATTTAGTCGTATCAAACTCACAATATTGGATTCTTTACCGCTTTAAATAAATAATGGAGCTTAAAATTAAATTCTCGAGCTGTAAATAGCTTAATTCCATAACCTGCAGCTGTGTCAGGACATAATTTTTTAATCTAGAAACTAGTCAACATCAATCAATCATGCTAAACAATCGAAAGCATTCAGCAGTTTTTAGTAAAACGGTAAAAAACATCCGTATAACCTGAAAAACTTCGCATAAAAAAAAATAAGATATTTAATAAATAACTTGGAAATAGACTCTAAAAATTTCTTCGCTCTATACCTACTCTATAGGCAAGTATAAATAGATATTAAAGGAAATAAGGCGGTTTCCTCGAAGCTTGTGGAATGGTACGGAGTGGCTCCGAATAATGTATTACGCCCGATAGGGAAGCTTACAGCGACTTTTGATTCACGAAGAAAAGTTTAATCTTTAAGTGAGTTTTTTATCCTTTAATGAGCTAATGTCTAATAAGAAACTGGGTGTAGTTTTAATTCCTCTTATTAAAATATTAGCGGTTTCGCCCGGATACCCATTGTCTATAGTCTATGTCTTTCATAATGCTCAGCTGTCCTAAATATACAGAGCGTTCAAACCTACAAACAAACTTCTTCTACTTCCCTCCTTTACTAATAGTATTACATTACGGAGCACTCTTGGTGTTCAGTTTTAAAGCCTAAATGTATACAGATCAAGTGTTTAAAATAATAAAAATTCTAGAAGAATTGTCTTTATTAAACTTTAAAAGTAGATAGGGGAAAATAAAACATTAAATATAACTCTAGTTATTAAATAGACTATGATGAGTCGTTTCAGAGGCTTTTCCGAAGTCACGCGATCCCGAATGTTTGTCGAACTGTCGTCAAAAAGACATGTTTCATGTCTGATTTATACTGCAAACATGGCAACGAGGTAGTCCCCCAAAAGTTAACTACTTACGTATTCGTATTCCATGATTTACGTCTGTTGTACTTATCTATAAACTTAACTTAACTGAAGCATTTGAAATGAACGTACTGCATTTTGAAGGTTTAAAATAAGTAAAAGAAATATTATGTAATTACGTTTCTAAGATATCGTCACAAGCGAATCAAACTTAATTTTGTAAATACATTCAAACTGAAATATACGTCAATTTTTTTTAATCCAATGTGGAATTTGAAACACCGTTAAATTTGTACTTTTTAAACTTTTTCCCAAGGTCTGGTAATTCCATTTGATATGATACTGAACTTCGTGGAGATTTGAGTAATTTTATACTTTACTATAAAACGACCTATACAAGATTAATGAGCACCATGCACAATGATCTGGTCTGGTATCGGACAGCTTAAACCAAGCTTAAACTTGGTATCTGACATTACATGATAATGCTTTAACTTGGTAAATCCTAAACAGTGTACATGTCTTCGGAGCATTTCACGCAAACCCCTCGCCTGGAGGATTTCTTCTGGACGGGGTCTGGAGACGGGCCGCCACCCCCTGATTTGTCTGCCCCAGCACCGGTACCAAGCACCCCGGTGGTACTTACCACTACCGTCCTGGCTACCGTTTATCTCGACTCATATCCTCCACAGGTAAGTCTAAGATCCATAGTATTGACTATAATATTTTTTTTTCATAAACATGAATTAGAAAATCGTTAAATTAGGTTTCCTTACAATGGGGATGACTCAGCGATGCTTTTTTACGATAGACGAGATAATTTGCAAAAATACAGTTTGCATGTTTCATATAAATATATTCACACTTAATTTAAATAAATCTTCAATCAAAATGTGTCACTAATTTAAAGGCCTGTAAAAGGACCAACAGACTGCGGAAAGCTGTTTTACTCCACGTAGTGATCAAATACCACCAGTTCAAAATATAATCTGTTCAATGAATGCCAATGCCTATTATGCAAGGCTAGTCAGAAAAACCCTATTAAACATACCCTTTTGGGCGATATCAAATTCTTACTATGAAAATTACCTTAAACTACAAACTTCGGATGTGGTTAAAAGCATTCCGTTAACGACAGAGTGTCGGTTCAGGCGGTGACTGACAGCTCGGGGGATTGCCTGCTCAATTGTGGGGGCTCTCCTGGAAGTCTGGAGCCAGAGATACCAGAAGACAGACGGTATTGGCTTCTGACGGTTATTCAAGGGTCCACGCCAGATAGCCTGCAGCTCAAACTTGCTAGACTTTACCAGAAGGCTTTTTTGAGGTATTTATGTTCAATTCCAATATTAATTTGTAAAGACAGTTTGTCTTACCATATTTTGGATGTTTTTCTTTAGAACCAGAAATACATTTTAAAGAGAGTGTGCCGCATGTACAATCTATATATGGTCTTGTGTTTGTTACTTTAAGATAATACATTCGACAATTAGTACAAATCTAGTGATAGACTGATAGTGTCTCAATCTATTATTTCTAAGTGCCACTCAATATAATTGAGCCGCTACAAGTGCAACACATAAAATGATCCTTTCAAATAATTTTTATAACCATATTGCAGACAACAAGAAAGACATCTTGGAATCATCAAATCGCTAGATGCCAATCCACATAGGAAAAAACACGACGTCCATTCGTTCGTAGTAAACAAAGATAATCATATAAATCCAATCAATTCCGATACCTCATTCAAGAACATAGATCTAGAAACTTCCATGACTAGCGCAGAAGACATAAATCCTATAGCCACTGTTGAAACTAGTATGTCCACTATAGGAAGTATTATAGAATCTAATTATATAAGTAGCGAAATGTTTTTAGTTAATAACATAGAATCAGTAATGTCTGTAAAACCATCAAGTTTAAGTAGTATAGAATCATGGGTACTCGTAGCTCCTACTGTAGTGATTAATAAAAGGGAAATAGATATAGGAGAAGCTATAGACATGATGAAAGATGAAATGATAGATTTACCTTTGGAAGAGGAAAGTAATAATGAAACGTTATTGTATAAACGGGAGATCATTAAACCAGAACAGCAGCCACCCGTGCAAGTTCATATACAAAATATCACTGAGGTAAGATATCTTACTTTTTGCTTACCAGATTTGTTTTTGTGGACTCAATACTGCTTTTTTAGATATATTTTGATAACAAAAGGCCTTTAACACACTTTATTGAGTTAACTATTGGTGCAATATTTTTTTATATCACTTTAGAGACTACAATATCACAAACTTACAGTGCTAGTATCTACACATTTGTGTTAGCCCTTAAATGTAAATGGAAGATCATAATCCTGTTAATTGCCACTTATCACCTCATATTGAATTTTGAGTTTTAAGTTCATGATTCAAATTACTATGTACTCTATCTTTCTATTGTGGTGGGTATATGTGTATATGTGCATAATGTGTACGTATGTGTATGTATTGTTTAGCCATAAAATTAGTTACATATCGACGCAAATTAAGAATTAAATAAATAAATAAATAAAATAAATAAATATTTTCAGGACATTTATACACAGCGCCATCTAGTTCCAAGCTAAGCCGAAGCTTGTGTTATGGCAACTAGATAACGGAATAAATTACATATACATTACTTTTCTTTTGTAAATACATACATACAATACATAGCAACACCCAGACCTCAGAAAAATACAAATGTAAATTACAAATATATTTTTCCGGTGTGGGAATCGATCCCACGACCCTTCGCGCAGAAGGCAGGTGTACCTACTACGCCAAGCGGTTGTCAAATTGTGATCTCTTTTTCTTTTCTTTCTTCTATGGTTCCCTGGAAGGGATAAATGTGTAGTGATAAGGCTGGAAGCTAGCATTTGCATTGCAGTATTAAATAAGTATATCTGTATCAAATGTTTAAACGAATTATAAATAAAGTATTTAATGTGAATGCTGCCAGTCATCGGAAACGGGGAGTGTGCAAATATGTAATAGATGTAATAAATAACGTATTAAATGTTTCCAGTCATCAGAAACGGGTAGTGTGCAAATAGTGTACGTAGTGCTGGTGGGAGGGCGAGCTGTGCCCGCAGCGGTGGCAGCGCGAGACATGCGACTGGTGCGCGATGCTGAGGTGGCTCGCGAGCTCGGAGCTGTCGTCACCACTAAGGCTGAGCGTGAGTACTTACCTTCCAAATACTACATCAACTGCAAATGTCTTTGTCAAAACTGCAGGGAATAGGAGAGACAAAGACCCTAGGAATTGTGTATTTTTCTTTTAAAAGAGCAACTATCAGAGTTTCCTGGCGTTTCTTTTATGTAAAATCTGCCTTCTCTGTAAATTTTATAAATTTTTTTTTTTTATAAAAATACATTTGATTTTGATTCGGCAAAACATAAAATCCAAATGTTATTCAATAAATAAATTCAGGTTTTATTTGCGAAAACAATATAACCCGAAAAGATTTCACTACTTTGTTCTGAGCATGTAAACACAAAATTAATACAATTTAATTTTTTATATGCATTTCCAAATTTCAAACCAATTCCAAACCTTTAAAAAAATGTTAAGCTGCTAAAAACTGCTTTTATTTCATTTCGTTTATATCATTCAATTACGCAAAGGCATTTAGCCTTTGAAAAACGTTGACTTGTTAAAAAAAATAGTCCAGCTACTTTCAAAAGTCTATTTACGCTTTCCATTGCTAGCAGCGTATCTTCAAGCAGCGGAAGGTTTAGAAGGAGAACCAGCAATGAGTAGCGTGCATGGCACCGAGCTATGGGCCTTAGCGGTTGGAGCGACTATCGCGCTGTTGCTGCTCATCATTCTGTTCGTCTTGCTGTGTATAACGCGTCGGTAAGTATCTCTCAATGTACTTACAGCACTATGTTATTATAGGAAATGGCATTATGTATACTTAC
>JADANM010005043.1:6361054-6400877 GCA_026213755.1 Eurema hecabe | reverse complement strand
ATGTGTAAACAGAGGCGTACATTCAGCGGGAACCCTGCGGCCCCGCAGCGCTGCTTGGGGCCCCACTCCACATGTAACTGCATTTTCTTTATATCTACTGATTAAAGTTAAAAAATATTCCATAATATAAATGCAAAGCTTTTACAATCTTTTATAGTCATTCGATTTGCACCAGTTGCGTATTTTTTTTTAATATTTAGGTTTTATTAGATACGTCTCTAACTCTTACAAATTTTTAATCCCTCTTACAACTGTCCTGTCTTAAATTGATCTACGAGTATGTCTGTACTTAATTTCAGCAAACAAAGTTATCAACTTTGGCAATTATAATATAAGTAATGATACTTAAATGAGCTAAATGTTAAAGTTATGTATTATATCTTCAGCCAATCCAACCCCGTATCCCAGCGCCAGTAGTGAACCCAGCATTTATAACGACAGAGGGCAAGCTCCCGCCCGACGACGCGGCGCTCCCGCTCATATCCGCCATCAAAACTGAGATCCAACGGGTGCGAGAAAACGCTATGAAAAATAATAAATAAACCTCATCTTACTTATAATTAGTGTAAATGTTATTTTCTAGTTTTAATAGTGTATTTGCACGTATTTTTAATTTTTTAAACGGTTCTGTGATTAATTTTTTTTACTCATAAATATCTCGTCGAAAATATTAACTGTCTAAATATTGACTGTTTTTTGAGCGCCTTAAACGGAAGTGACGTTTAAATTATTAATGCCGGAATACTGTAACGCCACTTATATTTAACTACAACTTAAACCGGTCCGATTCGACATTTCGCCATACAAATTTGTCAAAATTACGAGTCTTAGGGCGTGCTTAAATTTAATTTGCGTATGAGTATTTGGACGTAAATGAACACGAACAAAGATTTGACCCGAAATCGTTTTATGTATAACGACAAAGATGTAAAGTATAAAGATGGCGTAACTTGTGTTTTCAAATTTTGTGAGGGAATTTTAAAATAGACATTTGTTAAATAAAAGAAATTAATAATTTAATTTGTTTATTAAATTATTTCACGCTTATACTTTTGTTACAGTAAAGATTGACAAAAATATTTGTCGTTTTGAAGTTTTGTGCATTTTTATCTCGAACTAATAGAACCCCTATTAAATATTTCTTATTCGTATTTGGAGATAGTATTAATTCAGGTAAAATAATTTAGTAGAAGTAAGAATTGATTTATCGTGTACCTACTGTTGGTTTGTATCCTATATTTTTGTTATGTAGTTTTATGAGATATTTCAGTGCCTTTTTTATAATTAAATGTTCGTTTTACAGTTTACTAGATGTAAGAATAAGTAATTATTGTTAGTTTGTAATATTTGATGCCAATTTGGATGTGTAGTTTTTTATTGATGTTAAGTTGAAAACCACTTTTTGTAGAACTTTTAATAAATATTTCACCTAAGCTTTTGTTTTATTACCATTTCTCTATTTAAATTTTATACGAAATGTGTTAATTGCACTCACCGCAAATGTTTTTTTTACAAATGATTATGTGATTGGCTATATTAAAGGTGGATTTAGACTAAAAGAACATAGAGCTAGAGCTAGAACTAGAGCATTCTTTCGTTAATATCTAGTGTAAACTAAAGCTTGACGTATCTATTTACATCAAACGAACAACGAACTAGAACAAGAATGTTCTTTCGAATGTCCGAACACGCTAGAATGTTCTAAGCAACTGTTTACGCGCTCTTGCGCCGTTTACATCGAGCGAGCGAGCATTCTTAAAATATTCTATAGAATCTTTGCGAACGCACTAAGAACAACGAAAGAATGCTCTACGCCTGTTTACACTAGAAGAATTTGACGTAGTGGGGATAGAATGAGCATTCGCTCGTTTGGTGTAAATCCACCTTAACATATAGGCTATATTAGGTTTCAGAATAAAGTAAAATTCATATTGACGAATATGGTAGGAACCTAATCTTCTACGGACTCTGTTTATGATTATGTATGAAAATACTTAGTCGACGCAAAGAGTAATGTTTGTTCACCAAAGTAAATAACTTTATTTAGACATAGTAAAATAACAGCCACCAGTAAAACAACAGTTATATGCAAATAAGTATATTTTGTACTTTCACTGATATAAAATTCACTTGTACAGGCATAGATTTATTTACAAACATAATAATAATCCTAATTTCCTCCATGCCTGAAGACAATACTGTACAATAATAATGGGTGTTTCTCAAAGGAATTAATTAAGAATTTGAAAAATTGTATACACATTATTTTTGATACTGACTTTATTTCAAAGAATTTATGCCATCAGTCTGTTGTTGTTTGAGCTTGTTTGGTAAAAATAAAGATTTTTACTGATTTCTTCGCAAATTATCATCATCAAGAAAATACGTAATTTCTGACCTCTAAGAACACCCAATACTAAGATTTAGTTAAGTCTAATTAATTAAGAACAATTAGGAACAAAAGAAATCCATAGAAACAATTTTGATTCTTAAACAAACCTTATTGCTACAACTTTATTTACACTATCAGGAGAGATTTTAAAAACATCTAATACATACATGATAAAACATCTTTTAAACCAAACTTTGGTGTAACATAATTTTAAATTTGATTGAAATAATAAAAGCTTTTATAACAACAGTCTTAGAAATAAATAAAAAAAGAGAACACAATTATTATCATAATATTACAGAATAAAACAACAGCCAATTTCAAGGCAACTCCTAGTATTTGTAATACATATCTTAAATATTATTATTATATTACTGACGCTTTTTACAATATAGGTATATGATATTATTTTCAATTAATTAAGCATATTATTGTGTCTTAAACTATGTCAGACCTTGTGAAAACATTAAAATTTACATATAGTTATTGTTGTTACAATGTAATAATAAAATATTATAATTATGGGAGGCCACCCCATAGAAAAAGCTGATTGTTAAAATACACTAATCTCAAAAACGGTTTTTTAAACAATTTTGTGTATAAAAGTTACAAAACAAAAAGGAGAGTAAAAATATATACAGTTTAAGATAAACTAGTGTTTATGCAACCAAAGGGATAATATTAGTTAAATCAATATATATCTAAGCAATTACACAATAAAATAGTATAAAAAACAATGAATAATAATATCTCAAAACAACTAGAGAAGCCAAAACCAATATATAATTAAAGAATTTTACACCAAACAATAAATTTTAAGATAATTGCAAACATTTAGAATATCACTGTAATACATAGCAATCCTATTTAAGTAAGCCTTTTTTAAACAAATAAATGTACTATACATATCTTGATTTTATTTGATTGAATATTCTCAGTTATCCACATAACTTAAGACTTAAAGCATCAGTAACACACTATACATATATCTCCGGTTCACATCACACAAGTCACTACACTGCACTGTACACTGTCTATCCGTTGAGCTGGATGTATTCCACCTCGATGTGCTATGTGGACTGCATTGGCTGTGGTGCTAGCCTTCTCCATTGGTTCGTTTGGTTCTCTTGTAGTTCTTCATTCTGTAAAGATATTTAAATATGTTTAGTCTTGATTTGGTGGAATAATTTTATCTTTATTGAAGAAAATTTGATGGCTACTTGGCGCAGTGATAGCACAACTACATTCTTTGCAAAGGGTGGACAGTTCAAACTTAACGTTTGAAAAATACATTTCAATTTTTCTGGGGTTTGGGTGTTGCTATTTACAGATATACGTATTTACAGAAACTCATGGTTATGTAATGTATCCTTTACCTAGTTGCCGTAATACAAGCTCTTAAAATGGAATAAGATGCCTCTATGTAAAATAAATGTCCTGAAGTATAGTCATCGAAATTCTATTTTTATATTTAAAACAAGATGTCACATAATTAATATGAAAAAATCTATGTAATAAAGAGGTATTTTATGTATGAGACATTATTTAATATATACTAGCTTTGGAGGTTTCTTTAGAGATGAAGTATGAAGGTATGAAATATATAAGCAATGTTTATTCACCTGAATAATAGTAATGGAAACAGTGTCAGGTTTGCTATCTTCAATGTTATGCTTTCTGTCTGGTGACAGCGGATCAGCTTGCATTTCCATACTTCTGAAATAATTATAGTTATATCAATTTATCCTGTATGTTGTTTTATCTTTGTAAGATAAGCAGACATAGTTGATTAATATTAATATCAAGCAACTACACTCAGAATAAAAAAAACTAAACAATGGACAATAGTTAATATTGTATTATAGTAAATAAACAATAGTTTAATTTATATTTAGTAACACAACAGATGTTTTTTTTAGTGATAGTGTATTTATACATAAGTTTGTCTCAAGTAATGCACAATAAGCAAATGAATAATAATAAAACAGTAAAAAAACGGACCTTCTGCTGCCAGAATTAAATCTGCCACCTTCACCTCGTATCCTGTTCATGGCGTGTCGGTGTCGCGATTCGTGAAGGTATTTCTGGAAGTCAACATATTTGTTGAAAATCGTGTGAAATTTACAGAGACAGAATGTACCCCACATTGCATTTGCTTCCTAGACACAGATTTTTTAAGGCATTTTATGCAAAAAAAATTATTATTTTTCGATATAAATAAACGGGTACAAAGCCGCGACCAACAGCTAGTTGTAAATATATAGCTCAAACTGCCTATTAATCATTTAAAAGACATTAAAATTTTCAAGGAACAAAACCTAAACACAAGTATTATTAACTATACTCCGTTATACAGGCTTTTACCCGTGGCTTTACTAGAATTGAATCAATTAAATCTTTATCTATTCTGATACCTCCAAGAATATGTGTACAAAATTTCATAATGAAAAAGTATTTTATGCGTGAAAGAATAACAACACCAACATTCCTACTTTCACATTTATCTAAAGTCAAAAGTATTTTTATTCAATTAGGCTACATTAAGTAACACTTGCATCGTCATGGTATTATAAACCACTATTTACCACCGGTTCGGAAGGCAGTTTCTACAGAGAAGAACCGGCAAAAAACTCTGATAGTCGCTCTTTTTAAAAATAAGAACATACAATTGTAAATATAAACAAAAACTCGACTATTATAATATTTATACATGAAAAAGGTCACCGTCCCACGAGCATTAAGAAATATCATTCCAAGCGTTTTTGTCTTCAATATATTCATTTAATGTATAGTACGCCTTCTTAATTAGACATTTTTTAACAAGGCTTCTAAACTTGGAATAAGTCAGATCATTGGTGCTCTTAGGAAGCTTATTATAGAATTGTATACTCTACCCCATGAAAGAGTTCTTTGATTTACTAAGTCGGAAGGCAGGCATAACAATTTTATGTCTGTGCCTCGTATTATATTGATGAGAATCACCTCTTTTTGTGTACGTGTTGGCATTCTCGTGCACGTGTGTGTGTATTATTAAAAATATACTGTGACGGGACCGTTAGGATGCCAATTTCTTTAAAATGGTCTCGCAACTAGTCTCTTGATTTTAAATTATATATGAAACATATAGCCCTTTTTTGAAGAACGAATATCGTTTGGATTTCCGCTGATCTACCCCAGAGAAGAATACCGTAAAACATAATACTGTGAAAATAACCATAGACCATTCTCGCTGTATCTACATCGGTAAGATGCCTGATTTTTCGTACCGCATATGCAGCTGAACTTAACCTTGCGGCAATTTTGGTAATATGAGAAGCCCATTGGAGTTTCTCATCTAAGGTTATACCTAGAAAAACAGTCGAATCTACAGGACTCAATATCTCACCATTCAAAATGATGTTTCTATTTAATCTGTTTGCATTAGGAAGTACGAATTCTACACATTTAGTTTTATTGGAATTTAATAATAAATTGTTCGCAGTGAACCAATTAGATACGCGTGAAAAAGCACTGTTTACTTCGTCAGTATTTATATTTAATGTCTATCTTCATTAAATATTAACGAGGTATCATCCGCAAAAAGAACTATCTTACACATTTCCTGTAAATAAAAAGGTAAATCATTAATATATATCAAAAATAGAAAAGGACCCAAAATAGATCCTTGCGGAACGCCTATATTTGATGGGGAGCCACAGGACCTCTCCCCATTGAGAACTACGGTTTGAATTCTGTTACAAAGATATGACGCAAATAAGTTACGAGCTGAACCTTTGATACCATAATAACTGAGTTTACTCAAAAGAGTAGAATGGTCTACATAGTCAAATGCCTTGGATAGGTCACAGAAAAGGCCCAATGCATTCCTCGATCTTTCCCACGCGTTATACATATGCGATAGAAGAGCCATACCAGCGTCGGTAGTCGAGCGTCCTTTCGTAAATCAAATTGTAATTGATCGTAATCAATTGTTTAGAATGACTGCAAAGTGACTAACTATGATGAATGCAAAGTGACTAACTAATTGATTTAATATTAGTTTTAAAAACTTTACTAAAAGTGGGTAATATAGAAATAGGTCTATAGTTATTTGTATCTTCTCGATCTCCACTTTTAAATAATGGAACAACTTTACTCAGTTTTAATATATCCGAAAATACACCATTTTTGCAGCATTCATTAAATATTAAAGTTAAGTGTTCTGCAATATTATTAATTATATTATTAACTAAGGATACAGACATGCCCCATATATCACATGTTTTTTTTTACTTCTGTAGAAGTCACCTGTCGCAATTTAAATATAACACTACACTCCGACACACTATCATTCAAAAGCGATTCGGCAAGATTTGAACATGAATTTAGATTACGAGTTACGTTGAAAGGAATATTAGTAAAGAAGTTCTCAAAGGCGAGTGCAACATCTATGCTGTTGTCTATAACCCTACCATTATTATTTATTTTAATACTATTATCACGTGTTTTATTATTTTTACCGAGTTCACTATTAATGATTGACCAAACGGTTTTTATTTTATCTGGCGAATTTCTTATTTTCTCCCTGATGTACAAACATTTTGCAGAATAACACACTCTTTTAAATATTTTTGAGTAATTTCTGACATACAAATGAAAAGATGGATTATGATTAATTTTTTTCATAGCATAAAGATCGTACAGAACACGCCTACTCCTATGTATACCATTTGTCGCCCATCTACTAAATGGTAATTTATTACTAATGCTTAAAGATTTCAATTTAATTTTTTTTTCAAATTGCTTATGTATCATTCAAAAAAATCTCTAAACATAATACAGGGATTTGACGGAATCGAATCGTTAAGTAACATCAAATTGTTAGTAATATTTTGCTTGAACTTAATAATTCGGTTTTGGGTTATTGGTCTAACATTGACTTTTCTATAAGACTCAGTGCGAACCCATTCAAAAACAACTTTCTGACCGCAATTGTCCGATGTGAGATCATTTAAAATATTCTTATCTAAGTAGGTGCAGTCACAGTATATATTGTCAATACAAGTAGCAGTTGTAGGTGTAATTCGGGTGGGTTCTTCAAAAAGTTTAAATAAATTAAATGACTGAAACAAGTTCACAATTCTCAATGACAATTGTGTATGACTAAGTAAATCTATATTAAAATCACCACAAATTATTAAGTGTTTCTTATCATCTACAAAGCCGCTTCCGTGTTTCCTCCATGACTAAACTACATGACTATCCCTACTAATGCCTAATATCCCTACTAATTGTGAAAGTAACTTTGTCTGTCTTTCTGCGCTTTCACGCCAAAACTACTGAACCAAATGTAATGAATAAATAAGTGCTTACAGGTCGTTCCTTAGGTATACGTCCTAGTTCATGCAGCTTGGCTCGGGCAGCCCTCCGCTTGAGGATACGCTTGTACTGGCGAGCGTTCACATACAGGAGAGGTTCTTCATCCTCACCGCCAGTGCCCTCCGCTGGACTGTTGCTACTGTTGTTCACCATCTGAAAATATCATAAAAAATGTATAAATATAAAGTAAAATAAGCTTTTCTGATGTTTTTAAAACTTTTAAAATAAATGCAATACGAGTATAAACACAAATCCCAAATATTTTTGAACAGAAATGATAAATACGGTAACAAAACAAGTAATTATTATTAAAAAAACAAAATACCCGACTGCACACTAAAAAAAGAGTAATTACTAATTATGTCTTTATCCCGTGGGACTTTTAGGATAAAATGTATCCTATGACACTCCCGTAATCAAGACAAATCTAACGATACCTCATACATCAAAATCCATCAAGCCGTTTAGGCTACAGGAGGTCACAAAGGAAAAGACATACATACATACTTACATACACTCGAAAAACATTACCCTCCTTCTTTGGCAGTCGGGTAATAAAAACATGTTTATTATCATTTCTCTGAGCCACTACTAAATTTTTTGTACTACTAGCGGACTCATGCCCACTTTGTTGGGCATAATGTTAACAATCCTTTTTTTATATAGCCTATGCCAATAATGTGGCTTTCTATTTGTGAAAGAGTTTTTAAAATCAGTTCAGTACATCCTGAGATTACCCCTTACAATTTAACAAACACAAACTTTACTTCTTTATAATATTAGTATATATATAGAAAATTCATAAATTGTTATTATAATTGTCCCTTGAAAGTCAGCCTTCAGTCAGTGTCTTTTCTATATTCAACATTTTTGCACTATTATAATATCTCTTTTAATGTTATGAAAACATACCATCACAATATTGGGTTGGTTAACAATCTGCTGCGGTTGCACTGTGTTACCTACATTGGTGACTTGAACCAGATTTCCATTTAGATTGATCACTGAAAATAAATACAAACACAATTAAAATTATTATATAATATTGCCCAGTAATATAGTATCAGTTGTTTTTGTTTAAATATGTAATTTATAATTTAATATTTTGTGTAAATTAATTTAAGCTATAAATGATTTTATATTTTATTCTTAAATAACACACTCACAAGTAAATCCTACTAATATCATAAATGTGAAGTTTGTGAGAAGGTATGAATGTATGTTTGTTATTCTTTCACGCAAAAACGACTGGAACGATTTAGTTGAAATTTGATATGTGAATAGGTGATACGATGGATAAACACATAGGAAACTTCGCATCCTGGTATTATTCCGAGAGCGCGAAATACGCGGGTAAAACCGCGGGGCACGGCTAGTTAGAAATATAAATAAAAGAAATCTGTGCTCTAAAATTATTAAAACTTAGTAGAATGGTACAAAAAATATTATGTTTGCCTTTAAAAGCAACAACCAGTCTGTCCATTGAAAATAGTATTAAAATTTATGAATTAAATTTGTTAGGAGTATTCAATTTATTTTCTTATTATGTTTGAAAGTAGTTTATTATAATTTCACTTATTTTTCATGTGAGTTATATATCAAGCAATAAATTAGAATAATTATTAGCATTGTTCTTGTAAGAATCACCTGTTGGTTGATGCATAACTTGGTGCTGGTCAATCTGTGGCTGCTGCTGTGTCGTTGTCGGCTGATACAAAAACGTCTGTCCGTCCGGAGTCTGAACTAAATGCATTGCTTGTACATTGTTGCTTGCACCTGTTAAATGGTAGAAATAACATTATATATGTATTTAACTAGCAACCCTCCCCGGCTTCGCTTGTATATATCGGAGCAGATGGACGAAAATAATAATCAACATAGTGAAAACTATTTCAATATTAGTTAATTAGCCGAACCTCCTTGGTTTATTACAATGTTTCAATTCAAACTTAAAAAGAATTATGTGGAATTTGTCAGTTGTTATAAAAACGTCAGCATTGTGAAAAATAATGAGATATTGAATAACTAGTCATCAAGATTATACACCGTTATTATGATACTCTGAAGTTTTACTTATTAAGAACCTAAGAAAGAGCCTTCATGAAGCAAACAATCACTACCTTGGCATCACTACAACTACAACGACAACACCCTCTGCGACATATATATTATACATATATGTATATAAACAGTCCTTTTGAATCACTCTATCTATTTAAAAAAGCCACATGAGAATCGGTTGCGTAGGTTTAAGCATACCTAGGAATATAGGGAACAGTAAAGGCAAATTTGTTTTATACTATGCAGTATGCAGTGACTAGTGATATATAAGTTGTTTGCAATCAAATAGAATATCATGTGTAAGACTAGTTTCTTATTGTTATTTGAAATAACTTTTATCATTTTAAACAACAGTAGCAGGACATGGGCTGATTAGATTTATTAATTAATAATACTACAGAACACTTTCAATACAGCTTGTGTTTTGGCAACTAGATAATGGATCAATTTCATATATGTATATACTTTTCTTTTGTAAATACATACATATAATACATAGCAACACCCAGACCCAAAAAAGAAACAAACATATCCAGTGTTGGGTTTAAAACCCTTAGTGCTTTGTAAATATAAAGGAACAAATAAATTTAGCTTAATATTTAAAATGTATGAATAAATAATTACTTTGAATACTGGATAGTGGAACAACCTGCAGTCCCTGTATTTGCTGACCATTTGGGGCTGCCACCTGTAATAATTATCAATAATGTTAGTTTTGGAAAATAGTTCCTATACCTTAATTGGGACAAGATACTTAATTTAAGTAAGATATAATATATCATTAATTATTATAATTCCTTTTACACCTGAAATAGATCACTTTAAGGGTAAAAACACCAGAGCCCTTTTAATAAGCTTTTTACATTGCTTTATAAATAGAAATTTATGGGAAGATTATATTTTGTATTAACTAAATCTTAATAAAATTGTAAATTATACTACAACCTGGAGTTGCGGTGCTCCTATCTTAATGAAAGCATGAAATAAGAAACACATTTTAAATAATGTTTATAAATACAATTAACTTACTTCTTAAATAAGTATACTTTGGCAAAGTAATAAAAATCAAATTCAAGAACTTCATTAGGAATTGATTATACTTTTTTTATATTTTACCTATTCAGAACTAAATAAATCCAATGCACACTCTAATACACATTTTTTAAATCAGTATTGCCATGTTTAAACTCTTACAAACTATTTTTTAAAGAGAACAAAGTAAGATTATTACCTGTATAGTGGGAGCTGTTGCAGGTACAGCATGGACTACAATCTGTTGTCCGCTCGGGCCCTGTATGACATGGGATGCGTTGTTCATCTGCATCACTTGTAACTGCTGACCGTTGAGTGTGACCACTTGAGTGCCATCACTCGTTTGGATTTGAGCATGCTCCATGGTCGCTCACTTAAATTTAAAAAAAAGAATTCCATAAATATTTATATTACTATAAATTTTGTAATATCTGATATAAAAGTAAAGTAATTAACTGAATATTAAGGATGCCAATCTAGAACCTGATAAAGTTATTTTCATGTTCGTTTTTATGAGAGAAGAGGGAATACAGCTAGTTTGAGATAGTCTTATTAGTTACAAATGCTAGATAAGATAGATGTATAAATTTAAGAATGGCCTGAGTACTTAAAACAACTACGAAGCATTACAACCTGAACCGTATAATAATTTATACCTCAATAAAATTCGAGAAAACTCATCGAATACATTTTTATCGAAATATTTCCATGTGACATCATAAAACGAAGAAATTAATGCTACGTAATCAAAATGGCTGCGTTTGCTTCTTGAAACGAAAATTCTTGACATTTTAAAAACAAAACTTTACTTTGGGTCTGGACTTAATAATAAATTGACCGAGCACTAAGAAATTTTCAACAAATATTGTAAACTTACATTGGATATTCCTCACTGGTTTTTCAATGATTGGTTGACAAAGGATAGACCAATGGCCGATGTCAATGATCACAAGGAGGCAGTAGATTGGTTCGGGACATTACCACTCCCAAAGAAGCGCGGCGATTCTGTTCATTCAGATAACCAATGCTGATTCCTGTAATTAAAATTTTGTCTATGGCTGGGCAAGGGGGCGGGTAGAAAATAAGAATAATAGCGAAATAAAAGGTATTTAGTATTAATTGTTTGACGTTTTTAGTCATTTTAATGATAATGTTGAATAAGGGAACGTTATCGAATGTAAATAGCTGGTAGAATGTCACCAACGAAAAAAAATAGCTATTGAAACAATACAACTCCATCGTATATTTTTCTTGTAAGATATGAGTATAAGGAGGAATGAAGATGTTCTCTTATAACCTATCCTTATCCTACCCTATTACCTACCGACATACCTACTTATTAACTTATTACAAACGATTTTAATATTGTGAACGATATTGTTTGCAATAAATAATTCATTTCCTGGCAAGCATTTAATACTCCGTTATCTTTGGTAGGATGTCAAGACTCAAGAATGAAAAAAAAGACGCTTTGAATCCGACTTCATGTCAACAGTCATAGTCAAAGTCAAAACTATCAGTGATTACATTCTCTTTGAAAACTATAATTTAAAAGTTTGAATTGTTTAATGTTTTAAAAGTTATTCTTCAAAGTAAATTACGCTAGCAGCTAACATTGCTAATGCTGATTAATTAACCTGTGCTGTAAAATGAATTCTATAGTGTCTGATGATATAAGTAGGGAACATTTAGCCTCTGAAGCAGCTCGTTGTTTAAGTGAGTAAAACTCGTTTGAAATTGGAAACCAAATGTGCACTCTTTTGTTTTGGTGAAAATCATTTAACACAAAATGTCATTTCATTTTCAGGTGATATATTTGCAAACAATAAAAAAATTGTGGATTTACACAAAGAGTTGTTAGAAGCTAACCTTTCAATTACGGCATATGTTGAGGAAAGTAAAAGAAGATTGGCCTCTTTACGGTTAGATTTAGCGAACAACGCTGGTAGTACTCAAAAAGTAATAGATATACTCTCCTCAAAATAATCGGTAAATAACAGTTCTTTTAAGTTTCAAATTTCTTATAAGAAAATGTAAATCTTCATACAATTTTTTAGGATCTGACCCAATCATTTTAAATTTCAGTATCAAAATGTCCTCTCCCCAAACACCTAAAAAAGGCTCAAGTAAATTTATAAAAAAAAATATTTCCATTGATGACAGTTTTATTAGATCCAGAAATAGTAAGCAACAAAATTCAAGAGTATTTATAACATGGTATAAGCAATTAATGGATAATGAAAGACAGAATCTCGGACTGTACTTGTCAGATGATGTAACGCTACAATGGTTTGGAAGAACAATTAAAACTAGAAAAATTGTATCAAGTTTCTTTAAAAATGATGTAGAATTTTCAAAGCACTACTTTACTTCAGTTGAAAGTATTGACAAAATTAAATTGAGAACTCCACCAAGGTTTGTATTGTTGCTTTTGTTACAAGTAACTATTTAATAGTGCATGAATATAAAAATTATGCTACATTTATTTCATTACAGAAAAAGTTTAAGCAGTCCCTCCTGTTCACCAGATAAAAGAGTTCCAAAGAATGGTAAAAGAAAATTATTTGAGTCCTGTGATAACAGCCCAGAATGGGCACCAGGTTGTAAACCAAATGATGAATTCTATAGATCTGACAGAAAAAAACGCAAAACAGAAAATAATGATTTAACAGACTTTGAACACAACTTGCAATGTTCAAATGAACAAGCTTGCAATAATTCTTTTGGAATTAACAATAAAGGTGATGGTGTGGGAAAACAAAGAAAATTAGATACTATTACTCCACCCAATATGGAATGTGGTCAAGGTGACTGCATGCCGTCAACTAGTTCTGATTCAAATAGGTCTCATGAAGCATTAAATGCCCAGTTGCCTAAATTAGCCACAGAATGTAATGGCTATGTTGAATTTACACGAACAAGAAATAATCATAATGTAGACTGTGCGAAGTGGGAACGAAAGTTCAAGTTACAGATTAGTTACTCAGAGGATCCTCTTAATATTGGGGAGTTTATTATATGGGGAATATGGTACAGTGATGAAAGTAAATGTAGACGGAATCTCTTGCCGGCGTTTAATGAGGTTGCACAAGAATCTAAAAATGGTTAGACTTTCTTTGTTTGTATTGTTTAATGAAGTGCATTTTATTTTTGATAATGATTATAGTACATAAATAAGTACTTGTGTGACAGGTCACACTTTGCCATATTATTTTAATGACTATGTTTGATTTGGGTGTTATCAAGACAGACCAATTGGTATATTTTACAGCCATTTTGAGTTAAAAAATGTCTGTCTGTGTAACACCTAAAATATGAATTGCTATTTGAAGTTTTAACAAGTAGAGGGAGACATTTTATTTTACAACTTTTTTTATACACAGTATTCCTATATATCTAAGCCACTTTAGTTATTTGTTAAAGAAATACTCTTATTATAGTTAGTTAGAGATTTAGATTTACTTCTTTTAAGTTTTGACAATAACAGGTATTATTGAATTTACAAGTTTTCTAATCTTAACTATTTAATGATACAATTTTGGTTGGTTATTTTCCAAGGCACTAACTAAATATGGCAATTCAAATTTCTGTCTACAATTTGTTTTATTCATTTTTTTCATGCATACACAAGTTGAATTTATGTAATACACAAATTGTGTAACATTAATTCATACACATAAAATTTATTTTGTTTGTAACAATATATTAAACTTAAAAATACATTCCACTTACAACTGACAGACTGTCGTAATGAATCCATTTTTATTATATTTTTTAATAAGATTGTTAAACATGACTCCTATTGATCATGTCACAAAGTTCGTACATAAATTCAAAGTTATGCAGTAGACTTCAGAAGAAATTATGTATCTGACTCTATTTTGAGAATTTGTAAATTAGTGACAAGTTAGACATAATTTATGTTAAACACTTGTTATGTTGTAATATTGCTTTAGTTAAGTTTTGTGTTACTTGTAAAGTAGCACTTGGTCGAATATTTTTGTTACGGTTTGTTTAAGCATTGTATGGTTTTAAGAAATAAATGTGATGTGTAGATACATGTCGACTTTTTTATTTGTTACAGTATGTTGAAATAAAAGGCATATTTTGACAGATCTTTATATTCTTGTGGCACCATTATGGCAACATTATTATGTATTCCTCGCTACTCACTAGTAGAGATTAAATTCTTACAAATTGAGTACTGTGATGATGATTTATAAAATATATAAATTTTACATAATGCAACATCAATTGTTGAAATGCTTGTTTACCAGATTCAGAAAATAATACATAATTAATATAATTTATAACAAGAAACTTATCAAATTGGGAACTAAGAAGTATCATAAGAATATTTAAAAGCTATGTGTTTAATAACACTAAAAATGCCAAGTATATATATAGGCAATAAACCTAATAATACATTATAATGGAGATACAACAGTAATCAATAGCTAAAAATAGCACTTTATTTACCATAAAAAATTGTGATACAGTAAGGAATTGCCAAAATAAAAAACTACACCACTAGACCAAAACCAAAACTAATAATACAAATAGAGTGATACATTGTAATCACAAAAATTAATTTACTTATTACATAATTTTCATTAAATATGTGGTCACTGTCGTAAGACACATAAATAAAAAAAACTTGGTAAATTCAGAATGTTGCAAGCCTCATTAAATACTAACTAAAAGAAAGGGTGATTGAGCAATAGGGAAGTATGTAATTATGACACTAAATATGAATAAGAATATATTTAATATATAGAAAAAGTTAAAATAGGTAATTGTTATTTGAAGACAGGGCAACACTTAATTTTATTGTAATAATTCAATCAATGTTGCTTGCATTTTTGGAGAATGTGAACTTATCTATGTGGTTGCTAGATCACCTTTTCTAGCTTTTAAAAATTAGATACAAGGCACATACAACAATTTTAATAACTTTGATATCAACATGGTTCCTTAAACCATTATATGATCACCATACTTATACCAAATTCATCTATATGTAAAGCTACTGAATTATTTATATTGCATATTCATAATTTATACTTACTAATGGCTTATACATAACTTGAGAATTTCTTATTCAAATATTCAATACTTGCAAGTTGTAACAATTGTGAAAATTCTACAACAATAAACCTCAAAGTAATATGATAATAAATTAATCATATCTTTCAGGTTTTTATATTTAATTGAGTGACATGTTGTTAAAGTTGTGGGTCTATGTCATTGCCATCATTGAAGGTATTAGGGTCTTCAAGTTCCTCTTTAGCATTATCCTCAATGACTGGTTCATTGACTGGATTGAGGGCATTAAGAGAAGAACTGAGTTTAGGAGGTTGGGCTGCTGGTGTAACTTTGGCCGGAGCTGGGGGATTTGGTGCACTCTTAGTTGTCAATGATGACTTCAACCTCAAAATTTCTTTCTCTAACTCCTCAATCTTTTGCTTGCGCTCCTCCAACTGGCTAGTTAAGGTTTCCTTTTCCAACCGCAAAGTGTCTAAAGTAGCTGACTTACTTATTTGTAGGTTTTTCAAGGATTGCAATTCAGTTTTACATAATTCTACATCCACCAATGTACGGTTTACCTTTGTTTCGGATTGTGAAACTTTTTCTTTGAATTCAGATACATCGTTTGTTAATTGTATTTTTTGATTTTCTAATTCATTTATTTTTGAGTTGAAACTGTCCCGTTGTTGTATGTGTCGTAAGGAATCCTCCATACAAGACGTTTGCTGTTTAGAGCATTCTTGTAATTGCGTACTTAGTTCACTTACTTTATTTTGCAATTCAGTCTCTAAACTCCAACTGTTAAATAGTGAAAGGGTAAGTAAAATACATACGGCAAACACGATATACATTGGCCAACGACGCATGTTTTCTAATCCCATATTCTGACTCCAGCAAAAGGAATACTGATCTTGCTCCCGAGTTTTATAATGTGTTTATTTTATTATTTCATATAGATAAATTTATTCTCAAAACAATAAATAAACAGCAACTAACGCAAGCAAGCCGAGCAGTGCTATTTGACATATTTCAATATTTGTCAAGTTAACTTGTTTAGTTTCGGTCTACATTCCACAGCTAAAAAAATATCTATTTTAAGATTGGTACTGGCTTTCGAAAATTATATTCCGTCGTATAGAACATCATTTAACTTTCTATAATATCTAATCTAGTTCTAATCTTTTTAAAAAAATAATATAGCTATCTTAGATTGATTTTTTTTTGAAATACGTAAATTCTTTCAATTATAGGTACCTTTTTTAAAAATCTATTAAACCCTGTAGATTGCAGAACTTAATTAAAAAAATTATTTTCTTATAAGATTTTGGGTAAAATCGGGAAATATTATAATACCCATTAGCTGGCAACATTTACATTTAATATGTCTTAATTCTACTGTCTTTGGTTTACTTCTATGAAGCATAGCCACTATCCATCATCGACTTCTTTGGTTTATAGCCACGAGGTTTTTAGTAATATTTCCTTTTTTTGTGAAATAATAGAAGGATTATTAACATAGTTGCGACAAAATGCCACCCAGTAATCCTCTACCGCCTAAAGAAAATGCCCTTTTTAAAAGAATTCTGGTAAGCTTCTTAGTAAACATTCTCTTCGTTTGTAAGTGGCTTGTCATTTTACGCTATTATTATAAAATAAAAATGTATTTAATTATTATCAATAACTAATAACATTGTAATTTAATAGTTTTTGCATTTGGTAGGCGAACACATCAAATGTATATCCACATATTTAAAATTCAAATCATATACTCATTAACTTGGACCATATTCGCAGTACTGAATATTATTAAGGTTAACAATGTATTATTGTATATTTCAGCGTTGCTATGAACACAAACAATATAAAAATGGTTTGAAGTTTGCAAAGCAAATATTATCCAATCCTAAATTTGCGGAACATGGAGGTAAACTGGGAGTTATCTAATAGTTTTGTTACTCAGCCCTTTATATAAACATATAATTGTTATGTTTTATTTTGCAGAGACCTTGGCTATGAAAGGTTTGACTTTAAATTGTCTGGGACGAAAAGAGGAAGCCTATGAATATGTCCGTAGGGGTCTCCGTAATGATTTGAAGTCTCCAGTTTGTTGGCATGTCTATGGTCTTCTCCAGAGATCAGATAAAAAGTATGATGAGGCAATTAAATGTTACCGAAATGCTCTCAAGTGGGAAAAGGAAAACATCCAGATTCTACGTGATCTTTCTTTGCTACAAATTCAGATGAGAGATCTTGAGGGTTACAAAGTAAGTAGATATGATAAAACATGTAAATTTGTCTATTATAGAATTAATTTATTCAATTTATTTTACTGTATACCAATCTCAATCTGGACTTAACTTTATTAATAACCATTTAAATTTACATTTTAAATTACTAATATTACATTTTAAAATTCAAGGTAATCATCCAAGCAAATGTTTAGGAAGTCAAAGATACAATTAAAAAAGCGTTACTACTAAACTTTCAATTTAGACTTCTTATATAGACTATACTCATTATACTAATCACTGTCTTAAATCACTTTTCAGGATACACGGTACCAATTGTTCATATTGAGACCAACACAACGGGCTTCGTGGATAGGTTTTGCTATGAGTTACCACTTATTGGGTGACTATGAAATGGCAAACAGTATCCTAGATGCCTTCAGAACAAACCAAATGAAAGGACCATATGACTATGAGCATTCGGAATTGCTTCTATATCAAAACATGGTGTTAGCGGAGTCTGGACAGTATGAGAGGGCGTTGTCGCATTTACAAAAGTTCCAAACACAAATTCTAGATAAGTTATCTATTAAGGAAACCTCCGGTGAATATTATTTAAAATTGAAGAGGTATGTAATGTTTTTCTTATTGAATTATAAGTGCTAAAGATTTGTGATAGTTTTGGTTTATGACTGAATATTTTAAGCTAATATTTTGAATTCATTCATTAGTGTATATTTTTAAATTGAGAAGAATCACTGGTTTGTTTTTTTCACAAAGGTGTCTCTGATATCCACAATATATTTTTTAATCCATTTTCATCAACATACAATTTTGTGTAATATCTTATTGCCATATACATAATATAAATATGAAATAGTGGATATAATCAAATACAATTTTCAAAATTAAAACATTTCAGGTTCAAGGAAGCTGAGGGCATATATGAAGAATTGTTAAAAAGGAATCCAGAAAATGTGATGTATTATCAGAAGTTAGTAGAAGCTAAGCAGCTCAGTAATGCTGATGAAAAAGTGGCCTTCTATGATGTATATAAGTGAGTCTTAGTACAATTAAAACCATTAATGTTACGAAAAGTGTTAAGTATTCTTTTCTGTTATAACAATCAAAGTTTTCTATTATGACAATACTAGTTTTTTATAGTATTAAAAGTGGTTTAAATGTGTTAGGTAGGATAAACTTTTATGAAATGTACAGATGCTTTTGTATTAATTGCAATGATCTAATAATTTTATGTAACAATTATTTTATGAATAAAACATGCATTAATACATGCATTCCGCTAATGAGGCTTTTTATAAATTGCATTGCATTGCTTATCTGTCTACATTTATCTGACATATATATGGAATTACTTTGTTAATAAATTTATTATTATTATTACAAAAATATAAAAAAAAAACACTTTTTTACTTATACAATAGAATTCAGTATCAGTATCAAGTACTCTTATAATATTAGTAAATTCGTGATTGTATATATTTTTAGAAAGGAGTATCCAAAAGCAATAGCACCCCGACGCTTGCAGCTCTCAGAGGCAGAGTCACCTGATGTGTTTGAGCGTCTGGTCGATGAGTATTTGAGACACGGCTTGCATAAAGGCATACCTCCACTATTCGTTGATCTTAGGTAAATATTTAACCAGCTGGCCCAATGCAACTTTGTTCACACTGTCCTAATCTTATCTGATAGTTTATATTGTTCTTAAAAACTATCCTTGTACATCTAGGATTATTCTTAAAAAAGAATTATCTAAATTGGTTCAGCTGTTATGGAGTTATGCGTTCTCCAACACATTTTGCGATTGATTTTTAAATTATAGAAAGTAGTAGTAGTATATTTTTAGTAAAGTTGATGTCTTGTCTTGAAAATCTTTGAACACTTTAGAAGAGCACCAAGTCATAAATTACATTTAAATATGTTTAAAGCAACAGCCAAGATCCAAGGCACTAGAAACACAATGATTGATTTAATTTTTTTGTCATAGAGTAGAAATACTTTAGTTTGCTATGTTTTTTTTAAAATCACGTCTTGTTATTTTAAACATGCTCCAGACTAACTTTTATTTTTCTATTTACAGATCGTTATACACAGATCAAAGTAAAGCAGACACAATAGAGAAATTAATATTACAGTACATAGATAATTTATCGAAATTGGGCACATTTAGTAATAGCCCCGATGAAGGGAAGCAGCCGGCCAGTGCTTTGCTATGGGCGTACTATTTCGCCGCCCAACACTTTGACTTCAAGAAAGATACGGACCGAGCATTGTATTATATAGATGCAGCGATAGAACACACGCCTACGCTCATTGAACTGTTTATTGTTAAAGGACGGATATATAAAGTAAGTACTTTCTTTATTTCATGTATTAAATAAATTAAAGCAACAGGTACTTTAAAGTTGAGTAGGGCTGTTTTAAATGATTCTTTATTTAATATTTATATTAACAATTTGATCACTCTCTAGCAATAATCAATATGATTCCCAATATTAAGCGACGAAAACCTAGTCAAAATATGTTAAAACTTATTTTATAAATCCTAAACATATTGTAATTAGAATTTGGATCTAGTTTTAGAAAGAATACAGAATCTTAAGGCAAATATTATCTCTCCTTTCAGCATGCAGGTGACCCAATATCAGCATACCAATGGCTAGAAGAAGCGCAAGCAATGGACACAGCTGATCGCTATGTGAACAGCAAATGCGCCCGTTACATGCTGCGTGCAGGACACGTGAAACGGGCTGAGGACATGTGCGCTAAGTTTACTAGAGAAGGTGAGTGTTACCAGGAGTTATACTTATCATATACATCTGTGTATTTATTTATTGAAGAATTGTTTTAATAAAAATTCAATATATTATTAAAAAAGATAGCATAAAAATATATAGGTACAAGTCTGTGAATTTTCTCTTAATGTTAACTTTGGTGTGGTCTCAACTTGAACTTAAACAATATTACCATTCAAATCAATGTGTTGCATTTGTTAAACACTAATTTGTTTTTTTTTTGTATTTAAAGAAAGTTACTTCACACTGTATTAATTAAATTGATTATAATGGTAAAAGTTTTATGACCAATGCTTATTTAAAACATTATTTATATTAGAAGGTTTTATTATGAATATTTTGAATTCTAATTGTAGGCGTTCTTTTTTATACCAGGTGTCCCAGCCACAGAAAATCTAAATGAGATGCAATGTATGTGGTTCCAAACGGAGGCTGCGGCGGCATATCAGCGGCTGCAGCAGTGGGGCGAAGCCCTAAAGAAGGCGCATGAAGTCGATCGGGTGAGTTCACTATTTTAGTGCGAAATATATGTTTTAGTATTAATAATTTGAGTCGGGTTTGGCGAATTTAACTGTTCTTTCACGTGAAATTTTCTATCGAATATAGTGGTAAAGTATAAAAATCTCTCTAATTTAATTAGGTAATTTATTGCACATTCTGCTATTCTCATTCCTATGTTTAGAGGTAATTGAACCATTTTTGTATTTACCTAAAACTAATATAAGGGTATTGTCCACAGCACTTCTCAGAGATAATGGAGGACCAGTTCGACTTCCACTCGTACTGCATGCGCAAGATGACGCTGCGCTCGTACGTGGGCCTGCTGCGGCTGGAGGACGTGCTGCGCGCGCACCCCTTCTACATCCGCTGCGCGCGCGCCGCCATCCAGGTGTACCTGCGCCTGCACTCGCACCCGCTGCAGGACGCGCCGCAGACCGCCGAGCCCGACACAGGTGAGTGGGGCGGGGTGGAGTGGGGTAGACTTACAGGTGTACCTGAGCTCGACAAAGGTGAAGGGTGGGGCGGGGCGGAGTGGAGTGCGGTGGGGTGGGGTGTTCTGGAGGTTGGTAGATATACAGATATCTAGGATGGAGGGTTGTAGACATACCACCCATTCCTGTGTGTACCTGAGCTCGACAAAGGTGAGTGGGGTGGGGTGGGGTAGGGTAGGGTAGGTGAGATGTACAGGTGTACCTGCGCCTGCACTTGCACCCACTGCATGTAGTACTGCTATTATATTACATAGTATAATGGTGAGCATTTACAACTAATCGCGACCTATGCTAATATTATTTATAAAGAAACTCCCATACCATAAATTCTAAAATTTAAATATATATAATTCAAAGGTGACTGACATAGTGATCTATCAACGCACAGTCCAAACCACTCGACGGATCGGACTGAAATTTGCAGTGCAGGTAGATGTTATGACGTAGGCATCCGCTAAGGAAGGAATTCCCGAAATTCCCACGAGAACGGGAATTAGCGGGAAAAAACTTTTGTATGAAAAATCTAAACCGCTTAAGTTAGAAGCTTGAAATTTGGCATGCAGGTACCTTACTAAACTTAAACGTTAGTAGCAAAAGTATTTTTGGAAAAATCCCAACGGAAACGGAGAGAGGAGAAAAAAAACCTTAGTATGAAAAAATCTGAACCGCTTACGTTAGACGCTTGAAATTTGGCATGTAGGTACCTTATTAAACTTAAAGGTTATTTGCAACAGGATATTGCAAAATTCCCACCGGAACAGGACAAAATATTTGTCGGAAAAAATCTAGGAAAAAAGGATTATAAGGCAGGAAAGGGAGGGTCACAGTTTATATGAAAGTCCACGCGAACGGAGTCGGGGGCAACAGCTAGTACAATATATAAAGTCGATTTAAAGGCCATAGTGAACTCTATTGCGTGTAACATAGAATTATTCAATCGAGTATTAATAGGTATACTTAGTATTCTTTATGATTACAGACGTGATAAGTTAACTAATAATGGAATTTTTTAATTATGAATATTTAAATCTCCAAAATCTTCTTATAAATAAAATAAAAAAAAATCCGCACACTGCTTCTTTTTTTCAAATTAAACTAATAATAGTACAATTGATCGCTATCATAATTCATAAGTAATGAGACGAATAGAATAATATTCATTTTATACACAACTAGCTGTTGCTCGCGACTTCATCCCTGTCGATTACTTTTTCCATTATTTCTTCGCTCCTATTAGTCGCAGCGTGATGTTATGTAGCCTAAAGCCTTCCTCGATAAATTGTCTTTTCAATAAATAAATAATTTTTCAATTCGAACGAGTAGTTCCTGAGATTAGCGCGTTCAAACAAACAAACAAACTCTTCAGCTTTATACATTAGTATAGATTATAGATTAGATATATTTCATATTATGTTTGTGTTATAAATTTTGAGTTTCTAAGTATTACTTCAAACAATTGATATCAGCGCCACCTTGTGTACATTATTCGTACTATTTCATATAAGGAATGATTAAGTCTGTAATTAGATATTATGCAATGATATTTTTAAAATATAAATGTATTAAACATTTTAAATTGTGAAAGGAAACAACAAATCACACCAAATATTAAAATGTTAGTGAATTCAGAAATGGTAATTAACGCGATAGCAATAAAACTACTAGGTGTGTGTTTTTACGATCGTTATATTTTGATATAATCGACTCGTTGCATCAACATTAGCCGGAATGTTTTCTTTTACTTCGTTTTAAGCAAAGCCTTAAGTAACGGTAATTACGACCGATAATAATCTTTCGACACAATTTAATTAGATCACGGTCGTATTTCACCCAAAGTATTACTTTAAAAGGTTAATTTTAGTAATGCATTTCATGTTTCTTTTAATTTATTTTATACGTCAAATCGTATATGCATATTATGTTAATTCACAAGGGATATTGCAAAATAAACACGTTGTAAGGTATTAAAAATTTTAATAAATTTATTTCATAGTCCGGTGTATGTCGCTACAATCACAAATACTTGTCATTATTTATTTTATATAACAATTTACAATAACAGTCATTATCATCGCATTACGTCTAACAACAATTGCATTCACGCACACACCTCTATCACAAACTCGTGAGTTCATCGAAAATACTGACAAACAAATAAATTAACTATCGCTACGCTTGCACCACAGACACTTAACTAAATTTTAATAAATAATTAGTATTACTAATAACGTTCGTTCACCTCGCTCTATTGTCCGCGAGACACTTCGTTTATCTCGTTAATTATATGGCATTGCGGATGTCCCGCTAGTCTTTTAAACTAAAACTACTTAAAACACTTAAAAATCACATTTGCGCTTTGTATTTACATCGTAGCGTCGATCACGACGGCGTGTTGTTCAGACTAGAGCTTTGGTTTCACCGTCCATAGCCGGGAGCTCTGTACCTCTCCCGCGTGGCTTGCGCCGCCTGTGGCGTTAGGAAATATACATGGGCGCCGTCGCCCGGCAGCCTGTACTGCACCAGAGACCCTGGTCTGCCCTCTCCCGCTGCGTTCACTGGCCCGATCCACTCCGCATCCGGGTTCACGGGAGGTAGAGGCCTCCTGTAGTTCACATCCGTATCCCCCAACAGCGATGGCCTATTCAGGTCGTACTGTTCACCAGTATACTGAGGCTCTCGCTGCTGCTCCCTGTACTGTTGTATTCTCCGATAGTTAGGGTTCGGTATCGGTATGAATTCACTGTCTGGGTTGATTTGTGGTCTTGGGTATCTGTCGTTTACTAGCGTGTCTCCTACGAGTGATGGAGGGTTCTGGGCGTCTACTAGCTGAGCGCTGGCGTGTCCCGGACGAACTGATTCGCTGTGAGGGTTGATTGGAGGGCGCGGAAACCGGTCGTTCACTGCCGTATCGCCGTGTAGTGATGGCGGATTGGGACTTTGCGATTCGACGATTTCATATTGTAGATTAATATTGTTGTCGATCGGTGTCTTGACCGTTTCGAGTGGTGGCGTTACTGCCAAACCGTTCACATCATGACTTCCATCAAGCTTCTGTCCAAATACGTCAAATGTACTTTTTGTGATGTCATCGATATATCTTTCGTCGTGTTTTGTGTAGTATCCGCTGCTAATTGGATTTGGTGTCGTGCTTGGATGCCTGTTGGAGTGATGGATGGGCTTACTAGTCTGAACAGGAATTTGATTTCTGTTGTTTACTGGTGCGGCTTCTTTCAAAGGTGCATCGTCGTAGTCTTCGTCTCTAAGTTTTGTTTTTGGATAATATCTGGAAGATGTAGGACTTTCTGTATTCACTTGAACGTTTTCAACTAAGTACTGTTGTTGATAGCCTGGTGATGCAGATGAGGTTATCGCGTTAAATTCGTTGTCCACGTTAAATGGTTTGCTGTAACTGACCATCGGTCTGAAAGGTTCCGGGTCGACTTTAGGTGCGCGGAATGTTAATTTTTCAGGTCTTGATTTCGTTTCGTAACTAAATTGATATACCGGTCGCGATGTAATAGGCTTCTGTTTATTAACTCTTGGTCGATGCGAATGTGACTTCGGTCGTTTAGTTGTATAGAAATCTATAGTTTGTTGAATATCCGCGATTTGTTGGTAGAAAGGATCGGGCCTTGCGTTTGTTTGTTGAACATAAACTTGTTGCTGGCGAGGTTTCTGTATACTAAAATATTCCTGTGTAAGAGTATGAGGACTTTGTTTATGTGGGAATAAGAACAAGGCATCTGCTTGATCAAATGATCCATAAGCCACGTCAACTCCCGGTTGATATTGCGATTGTTGGTTTGTATTTTGTTTTTGAACGTACGGCTGTTGACTCGGCACTGTCTGATAGTAATTCCGTCCATCGAAAAATGTATCTGGAGTCTTTCCTTTGGGTTGTTCGTCGAAGAAATAGAATGAAGCTACGGCGTTCTCGTTTGGTTTTCTGTTATATACAGGTTGTAATTTCGTTGTTGGAATTTCATCGTTTTGAACATTAGTGTAATATGTACGCAATGGCACAGGTGTTGAAGTAATATCATTTACATGTTTATTAATTTCTTTCTGCGGCACGTTGTATGCAATAAATGGTTTTTGTGAAGTTGTTGGTGGTTTATTTTCATAGGTATCTGGATAATCATAAACAACCGATACTGATAAAGGTTTAGATGTGAGTTTTGTACGTGTCTTGTAAATGGGTTTATCAGTTTTTGGTATTGTAACAAGATCGTCAGCGTTGTTATATACTTTAACAGGTTGCCTATTTGGTAAAACGCGTTGAGTTTTCCACGTTTTAACAGTTGTTGGAATTTCACTTGACGTCGTGGTCCCTGTTGCTGGAATTTCCGTTGTTTTTGTTATTTCAGTTGTTGTTGGCCTCGTTTTGTATTTTCCTCTGTTCGTGCCAGCTGTCGGCGATGGACGTTTAGACGCCTTCACCCGTGAGTACGTGGTAGGTGGGTTAGGAGTAGTCCTAATTCTCTCAGTCGATTCTTCTTGTGGCGCGAAGAAATCGGGTGGTGGAGGTAGGATTATTCCAGGTACTAGCGGTCCAGCAGGTACGTTACTCTTGTAGTCATTGCGATAAGAAAAATTGTATGGCGGCGGATAATAAATCGAAGGGTCGTCTTCGTCGTACAGGTCGGACTGGTTGCTCGGTGGTGGTAGAAAGGCGGCGCCCGGAGGAAAGCCTTCTGGAAAAGAGCCGTTCATGGATGCGGGGAATGGGAATGCTCCTTCGCTCGCATTCCCAGAAAGGAATGGGAACGGAGGATTTGGCAACGACGCTCCCCCGGAAGAAGTGTTTCCCTGATTATCACTCGGGGGGTTGAACGCTCCAGGTGGGAAAAAAAATGCCGGTGGTGGTAGAGGGCCTTCGCCTTCTCCCGCAGGGAAGGGAGGGAAAAGGGACGCAGGGACACTGCCGTTAGGCGTGAGGAAGACGAGCGGTCCGTCGTCTGAGAGACGTACGGGAAAGGGCGGTGGGATCTTAGGTTTGTCGGGTAATTTTACTTGCCTTCGAGGCGCCTCGTAGTTGTCTATCGGGGGCCAAACTTTTTGTTCAGGCTCATTTGTGCGTTCAGGGAAAGAACCACCTTTAATAACTAATAAATGATCTTCTGCGAGCCAAATATCATCTTTTTTAAGTCCGCCTAAGTTTTGAAGGTTATCTTTGGATCTCGTTTCCGTATTAGGTTCATAACTGAGAATTCCCGGACGCTTAGGGTTTTTAGAAAATAATTCATTCTGAATTAATCCATATTTCCCTTCGGCCACCTGATCAGATAGCGTCTTTTTGTCATCGTCATCTTCCTTAATCTTTTTTGTTTCCTTTCCCTCTCCGGCACTGGACATGAGCATGCCATCGTCCCATATGCCTTGATTCCATCCGACGTTGCCGCCCGACTGGTCCGCCGCGATCACGCCGGCAAACTTTCCACTTTCACTCTTATCACTAAAATTAATTGAGTTTTTCGGGCTTCCATATTCTTTTTGCGGTTTGATTTTAATATGTCCACCGATGAGGCGTTTGATCGTCCTCTGCGATTCACTGACTTCCGAGTCTGGCGGTGGGCCGAGCGAGCGCTGATCGCGCACGAACGAGTCAGGCGGCAACACGTATGTGGGCACGAGCACGCTGGAGTGTGCCGCGCACACCCATGTTAGCGCTAGCAGCACTAACGCCGCCCCTCTCACCATCTGAAAATTTACACATTATACGTTAATTACTGCCACTTCGAGCACAGCTAAGGGCACTTAATAATTAAACTTATCTAATATTCAATTAAACGAGCCACGCTGTCGGTCATGAACGCGTAAAGTGAAAGGATTAGTGGAGACAAAAACCTCAGCGAGTGGTGCGAGCACTGGCGGCCCGTGCCCCAATACCCGCCTTTTATGAATTCGTACGAATGACCACCGCCGACCCGTTGGCATTGAGCGTCAAGCGCATAATTTGGAAATTAACAAGTAACAAGCGCGAGACAGGAAGGCCGCGGGGCTGCGACACAATCGACCAACTATTAATTCGCGGCACAACTGTATTGTCATTAATCTACCGATTACATATTGTGACGTAAGCCTCGTATTGTTGAGCTTATTCGATAGTTGGTAATCAGTGACTCTGGCCGTCGCAATTGCGAAAACTAACAACGGTATGTTTTTAGAAGTGCATAAATGAATTTTATCTAAAGCTAAGTGCAATATTAATTTACAATTCCGGGCGTGGTGTGACCGTTTGTGAAACGCTATACCCACTGATTTTGCTGCGATAAAGTCGTGAGCTAAACAAAATGAGTGCCAAACTATGCACTAAATAGTAATAATAACTGGGTGTATACTTGTTCGCTCCATTACCATTTTAATGGTCCTTTTCAAATGGTATTAAATCGCAGTAGGTAGCCGTGGCCTTTGCATTTTTAATATTAACCATTCAAACGTGTAATATTATACCTATTTTTATTCGTAATGTAGTTACATAATCTTTACGCATATTTCATAATATGATAAAATTTTGGAGAAGTTATCGATTTTTATATTGGATCGTCTTAATTCAAAAAGGGTATCCTTATTCGGTTGGATTTATTTGTCTTTATTTTTAGTGTGTACTTGACTCGCGGATGTAAAATATGAAGCTACTGTACATTTTCAATGCATTAGCCTTCGGAATGTTTGTTTAGCAATATCGAGACAAAGTTCACAGTGGATTCTTAATGACATTTTGCGGGACTCATCTCGAGTGCATCCTTTCATTCGACACTAGTTAACCTTCGTATAAAGTGCGATGAATTTGTGGTGAGCTTCTAACTGACGTTAAAGGGTTCTTATTTCGATTGTACGTACGTAAGAAGTTATTTGAGAAAAATTATAACAGCATAAATATTTTTTTTAACTTGTAGTCCAACGCTTAGCGTAGCCTTGATTATGGGAATTAAATAAGGGATAAATAAAATATAAATACTTTTCTTTTGTAAATACAAAGCAACTCATCCCAGAAAGATTGAAATGTAAATTACAAATATGTTTTTTTCGGACCTGGGAATGGAACTCTCGACAAATTATTGTTCGACGATTCCAATTTTGAATCGTATATAATTTTAGTTATTTTCTTGATGTCGTTTAAAATGTAAGTGAAATAATTTTGAGGGCGCTTGCAGTGTCGTAATTATTTGACATAAGCGATGGAGCTGATACAGGCGGCCTTGCGGTGCAAGGTGCCCGCTTTTTGCGGTCAACACAAAACGTGCAGTCATTTACATTCCGCTTGTTAGGTGACGCGCTTTCTGTTTCGCCCTCGTTATTTTCGGTCACATTAAACTGCCTATTGTTCTTAATTTAAATGAAAGTATCAGGTTTTTTTTTCTAAAGTTATGTCGGTTATTCCTATTGAAGCAGTTCGAGTCTCTTCTACGAAGTATTGAGAAACAGAAATGCGTTACCGATAATTTGTATTCAGTGCTCAACATTGTCGATCCGCCAACTTTCCAATGGCCTTTTGTTAGCCAAATTCGGCACCGGGATATTTGGACGTCGCTACAATACAAAGAGCTTTGAGAAAAACCAATCTCGAACCGTCAACCGCAGACAGAAATATCGTGTTATTATTCATATTCAAATAGAAATCTACTCGGAATTGATTGAAGGTTTCAAACGGCAATTTGAGTAATGACATAGTCAGGTTCTCATAATAAAACACGTACCTGCCGCATAATTGCTCATATTGATCTCCTTGAGTTTGCGGAACCGCGGAAAGCGGTCGATATGTGCTAAGATCAATAATGATTACAGTAACTGGGCTAGTTGTAGCCTGCGGCGACGCACGTGGACAACTGGAGCTATTAAATAGTAGACATAGTTTCGCAATTCGAGAATTAAAATTAATCGAGGTTCAATGCGTTCGTTTAGGCATGTCAGGTTATAACAGCAATGTCGCGCCGCTTTCGAAACCGCAACGAATTGTTTAACATTGAACAAATGTATATTGAGCGCACATCTGCTTCGTAAGAATATCTCGAATATAATTTCCAACGAAACGACTCGCACAACACTAATTAGTATTTATGTGGCTTCGTTAGTAATTATTCAGTTGGGACTGGATATTCACGGTTCATTAAGTCTCATTAATATTTAATGAGGAAATACGCACGTCTATGATAAATTGGAACTGAAAATTAATTTTTAAGCGTCTTTCTAAACTTAGCTAAGCAGTCAATCATCTTGTTTTGTATTAAGGTTATTAATGAAGCTGCTTTTGTAATTATCACCTAACTGAGTGAAACGGTAAGTATTCTAAATGATATCGAAGTCACGAGCGAGTTGTGATTGTTTGTTGTAGCTAACACAAATAGTGTCACGGGCCTCGGCTTTGTTTATAATTGTCGCATCGGTCAAGGCAAATGCCATCCTACTTGTTTGTTGAAGACCATTTACGTCTAGCCTACTTGATTATGTCATCTAGCAAGTCCCGAGCTCCCTTCACGATCAATGAGCCGAGATAATGTTGTTCGTAGCTGACTCGTTTTTCTCGCTAGACTTGAATTACGTGGGTGAATTTCTGAATATATCGCAATTTTATTTGCAAAGCGGTTAGATTACCTAAATCGATTGCTAAATTGTTTCCTAATGTGAATTAATTATTAGTTATTATAGTGAGTAAGTAGGAAGTCGGAATGTCATTCATGCTCGTATCCGCTAAGGTCGTTTTGAAAATGTATATGAGTGTGATTGAAGTCGTGATTGGTTGTTGCACAGCTGCGCGCACGCGCCGCTCGGGGCCGCCCGCTAGTTTCGAAGTATTTCTAAGATCTGTCGTAGGCTTCATTGTTACAACTGTATGATTTATAATACCTCAAAACATTCAAGGTTATAAGTTGATTGTGCAAGCTCACTTTATTAAGTGTAGGATTTCTTGAAATCGCATTTTATATGTAACAAAAAGATCTCGCAATAATTTTAATATCTCGGACGTGCTTAGGAATTTTATGACGGGGAAGTGGAGCAGCTTACGAAAACGCGTCCATTTTTGGGTGGATTTCCTACGTTAGAGTAATTTAGTTTGTTCACATTAATTGCGACGTACATGTTTCTGATGCACCATGGAAACTCCTCCGAGTACGTGCTACGGTTTTGTAATAAGTGCACGCTTTCTTTTCTTTGTTTGTTTGGCGACTTTCTTGATTCTTTGTTTCATAATATGCATAGACTAGCCTCCGAGTTATTGTATGTAATGCTTTGTTCTCTTTGTCGTACGCCCGTAATTGCTGTTACGGCACGTAGAAATTTTCGTAGTTTTCACACAGATTTATATTGTTTCGCAACATTAAATTTAACGCTATTTACTGTGTCATTGAGTGTATATCTGTTTTTCATGTTATTTAAATGATTGTGTTTACTTTGTTTCAGGTAAGGAGTGTTACGTTGCTGTTATTGGGTGAGTGGAGTGTTCCTATCAGATGATGTTATTGTATGTACGCGGTAATCGAGATCTGAGATCGGCGCGATTGGGAAGCTATGAAGTAAACGCCAATTAGTTGATTTTAGATAATAGCTTGTATTAGTTACCGTGCTGTTAAGTATGAGCAGTGCTTTTGCAATGCGTTACAAAATTTTTTCCGCTGCTTTGGGCGTCGCCTTTTGGTGATATTCGGAGCGTGTCGGATAATAGGCAACCTTAAATTGCGCCCGAGTCCTTCGCTTGCGCTGCGAGGAAAGCTGCATATTTTAATGGCGAATTTTGTAATTCGAACGCCAGTTCCGAATAATGATTGTTTGATCGTATCTAGAGCTAATTATGTTCAAGGCGACATAGCTCAAATAGTTGGCTAAAGTAAATTGCTTAGATGAAGCTCGGTCGGTGAGAATGAGCGTATTGTTTGCGGGTTGTCGGCGACAATTGTCTTACACACACTGGCTTAATTGCGATCGTATGTGGCGTGGTCACATCTTAGAATAGGCCATTTTAGTCGACAATCGACATTTACTACAGTTCTAAATTAGTTTCGTAATTAAAAACCACGTATTTAATAAAAAAAGAATACACCAATAAATAAGCTCATTAGACGCGAGTGATAAAGGTAGGAGATATGAACATATTGTGCTGTTTATAAATTTTTCTCAGACCTTGCTTTAAAACGGGCTAACTCAGCAGGTTACGATTCGATAACGCGACCGTCACGATCCGCGAGCCGGATCCGATTTTTTGTAAACACACTACACGTATGACGTAATTTGGATTTACTATCATAATATTATGTTTTTTACTCTTATTAATACATATTTATTTAATAATCCAACGAGTTAATAACTGGAAAATTGTAATAGGATTAGGGTTTTTTGCTGGCGTACTTTTTGCTGGTTCGCATAATGATTGTTAATGGAAATAATAGGTTGAAAAGTTGTTGATTCACAGTCGTATTCGTTTTATATGGCATGAGGTTGTCAGGTGTCGGTTGTGTCATCAAGTGCACGCTGCTATTGGCAATGCAACATTCTATCTAGACTTTACTGACGGGTTTTTGCTTTGCCTTATAAAGATATAATTCATTCATGGTAATTGGTTTTGTAGATCAGTTTATTGTTGTTTTTCATTACAGATAAGGCCACGGTTATAGATTATAAATAGCAAGGTGCTATTATTAAGTGGATGTATAGTTTGATCAGAACCCTTTTATTAATTTTGGAATAAGTAACAGAATATGTAACAAATTTAAATCCTTACAAAGGTTTGAATTTTTAATAGACGTTTATGACGTTGGGTTTTAATTAATATACAATAAATTTAATAATGTTGATCTATAAATTGTGAATCTAGTTTATTATCGTATTCAGTTAAATCGTTAACAATTTATATTATGGAAATACAGAATGTCTTACGTTTACAACATCCGCGTTATTATTAACATTTTTATGTATTTGAAAAACACGAATTTATTGAAATTTCGACACTTCCTCGAATGTTTGGAGCCTTGACTAATTGGGTACGGATACCGTTGTCGATATTCGATACGTATAAACGATTTTGCATAGATTCGATACGTGATGCAATAACTGGACCGTCGTGTATTACTTTCGTCGCCGACTTCGCGATAACGCTCCATACAAACTTTTTGTTTATACGTGATGTAATTGTATTTCAATAGCACGTTGTTAACTAAACGGCGCTCATCGTCACGTAATGCCTGACCGAACTCTTAATTAACGCTACGCTTAGCATATCTTAGAGTCACCGTTACGCGGATGTGATTGTCGCACGTTGTCGATGATTCGGACGCGATCTCGGGATTTCCTACATTTATTTACGTGAAAAATCGAAGGCGAAGTTGAATGCGTTTTAATTAAGTTGGTAATAGGTTTCGCCGATTGTAGAACGATCATGATATAAAGGTACTACTATTAACATTAAACATTCTATTTCACTCGCGAACGATGAACGAAACGATTAAAGCCTATGATGAAAATCTCAATACAACCTCTGTGGTTTTATAGCGCATGCGCAGATTTACTCGACGATATTGAATTCATTTAATTTTCTCAAGAATACGAGGCGCGTTTTGCAATTGTTAAATTTTTAACTGTTTAACTTTATCACAAATAGCCGATCCTTACACAACAGATAGAAACTTTTGTTTGCGTTTTCTCACAGGTGTTTCTTTATTATACGCGTTCGTCATTGAATCGTTATACCTAAGGCGGAGGTCTGTGAAACTTTATAATATTAGTGTCATGATAGCAGACGTATTGTTTGTGGACTTACATTGTGTATTAAAGTCCGTGTGATCTGGGTCGAGACATGGAAATATATGTTTAGAATCGTTCACTATAATTTAAATTTTAAATCGTAAACGGGGATTAAAAGCACAATCTTACTTTAATAGTTAACGGTTGAGGCTGCGACTGTAATACACCGGTATGTCGGTAGCCACCCTTCAGCACATATCACGTTCAGTCACTGCACTATAGTTCACTGGTACGAGTATACTGTTAGACACTGGCACATGCTGGGATAGACTGGAGCGTACGCAGGTCCGAGGGCCACAGGTGGTGTGGTGGGGTGAGCGTGTGTTCGGCAGGTCGGGCGGCGCATGAGTGCCGCCGGTGGAAGGGGCGCGCGCGTAAATACGGCGCCGTAAGCGCGTGCGCCGACACGCACACAGCCGCGCCGCCGCGACACGACCACGCACACACACTCACACACACACACCCTACACTCACACGGACACAAACACGCCGGTGACGATCTGAAGCTTACAGCCTCTGATGAGGATCCCAAAGATTGATGTTTGACTAACGGTTTGGTATGCGTAACGTTTCGGTTACTGTTATTATTCCAAGTTCACTGAGTTTTTTTCGCCCTTTAGTCATGAATCCTGGATGCTCTAAAATTTAAATAATTCTTTAATGTTTTTTTTTTAATTTTTTGGTTTAAAACAATCTTTCCGAACTGCAGAGTGAAACCGCGCATTGCACGATATATAATTAATTAGCAAATCGATTTATCCCCGGTTCTAATTAAAGATGCGTAAAATTGTGCAATTGTGTGTTAATTACGGGATTTGTCAGTCATTAAATTTATTGCCTTAAGTGCTCCCGATTAATTTGTTCCGTGTCAATGACTTTAGTATTATTTTATAATAAGTGTTACCAATAAAATAACTATGTAGGTTTTTAATTTGTTTACCACAAGTGATTCATAATATTTCACAGAGGTTTGTCTTGTAAATTCGAAAACAATAAATAGTTTCATGATCACGTAGTAAGTATAAAATATAATAACTCTTTGTAGTGATGTCTATAGAAATATATAAAAGATATGTTTGTATGAACATACATAAATATTGTTTAAGATAACAAATGTTCATGATTGTTTAACTTAATTTTTTATTTCACTTTTCGTCAAAGAAAATGAACCTAGATTTTTTTATATCTCTTAACTATAATCGTACTAAAATGTACTAAAATCTGATTTATAAGATCTCTAGACTATTTTCATAGTTTCTTTGTGACCTTGCTGCTAGTAATCCAGTCTAAATTTGAATACAATATGTGGGACAATGTTATTTCTGAATTTATTAGTCATTAGTTAAATGTGGAACGCGATTCTTATAAGAATCGTATTATTAGTAAGACAATAACTATAATTACAAGTGTAGTGGACAGTGAGTCATTGATAGAGAAATTCGTGTTAGTTCATTCATTAAGCCAAACTCGAATATTCGTCAATGTATATGAATTTTAAGGAATATCAAATTGCGAACTTGCTAGAATTAGACGGTTATATAATTGAGTGGTTTCGTTAGCGTACAAGAAAAGTAAGTACTACAGCGTAGTGTTAAATAGTTTAGATCGCCTAATCTTAAATGTAGCTAACATATTATTTTTAAAATGTTTCTCGACGTTCAATACGACGTACCTTTGAAATAAATGGCGTTGAAACGAACTTTTTAGCTTCAAAGTTTGTGAGTGCGTGTGTGTGTGTGTTTGTAACTTCTTCACGACTAAACGGCTGCAGCAATTTTAATATTTTTATGGAGTTATCTAAGCCAGGGTGATTAACACATAGTCTACGTATGCAGGAATAACACAAATTATTTAACCTAATAAACTCCGGGCTACAGCTATATAATTAAAGATTGTTCTCGATATAACATAAATAAACATCGACATACGTATAATCACACAAAATTGTATAGATAGTGCGTAAACATCCCGAAACTCGAGAGCCAAGTAGGGACGCATCGCTGAATGTCATCGACCATCGCCACCGGTCGTCCTCCAAAGGTCGCTCGGGCTCATTTGCATAACTTCCATCCGAAAACAGCGGCCATCTGCATACCCGGATCTGTTTTTGTAACAATGCCTAAGAATGCGGCAAAATAAACCCAGATTATGAGGGTTATTACACCATAGTTTAGCGCTTTTTTGCCCATTTTTTTGTATGGGTAAAATATAAATAAATTGGTAAAAATGTGACATAAATCTATAGTCGCTCCGGTCCATGGGTATGAGGATTTCCCCACTATAAAAATGTATATGGTTTCAGACGCTATTTTCGATAGAACGTACCTAACAGTTGAACCTAGTTTTCCTTTGCATAGTAATAGCTAATTAATATCTAAATGCAATACATTTTTCCTGATAGGTAGACAGTGTTCTCGAAGGATCCATATGTCGCCAATTCTCAATTTTATCATCGTTATTATGCATATATGGATTTGTTTTTTTTGCTAGGCTTGAGAAGGCGATCAGGATTATCCATTTGAGTTGAAGGTTATTGTACTATATACATATGGTATGGTAGCGTTGTTTTGTTGGTAACTCTAGGCGTATGAGGATTTTGGTTATGTAACACTAAGCCAGATATACTAGCAGGTAAATACCAAATAGATTGGTATAAGTATGATTGAACTAATCTGCTATCTATGTACCTGGTTCATGAACAAGACCTTGGGGAGTCTAAATGAAACAAACTGACTGAACTAAAATTTCCATGTTGGTCCATTAGCCAACAAAAGTACACAGGCAAGGGTTGTCTTGAAGAGTCTTCCGCTTACTTATCAGTCACCTGGTGCAACTTGCGTGTTGTCCATAACTTGGAAGTGATGACTTGATTGATTTACGCGGTGCGCGTCAGCAATGTATTATTAAACATTGTACACTCTATTACCTCTAATGTTTCCTCAGGTTTATCGTTAATATTCATCCAAACGTCAATGTAAATGCAAAAAATAATGATGGATTTAACGAACGACTCACGAAGATTGCTGTTGTAATTCGACTATTTACTTGAATCGGTACTTGATTATTTTTAGCTTTGTAGTAAGCGCGCGTTGTGCTGAGCAAATATTGCAAAATCAAATATATTAAGTGCGGTTACGTGGGTTCAAAAATATTTGATTTATTCGTCACCGTCGAATTTATTTTTTGTACACTTCAGATATACGTGTATAGTAAAAATATTTTTTATTTAAACATTTAATGTCCCGAAATTTAGTCATGGCTTAGAAATTTTTTCCATAGAGTTTGAATTTCAGAAACAGATAAACAGGTACTGAATATTTTATGTTTATTATATGTGAAAGAAGCGGTTTTTGCCATTTCTCTCTATATTAATGTTAACCTAGAAGATTGTCTGGCGCATTCTAATAAATAATCAAATTAATATATACATATAGAGATCTACTTAGGAACATATAATATGTTACTATGATATTAACTGTGTCTATGGGCAGCGTTGTGCACTCACCATCAGTCGTTTGCCTCCTATCGGAAAAGAAAAACAAAAAGCAGCGAGGCTTAAGTGGCATCCTACAGTCCAACAGTCGCACAAGGCGGCCGCGTTCTCGGAATCGTGTTTTGGCAATGTCGCGTCGTACCACATTCCGCGACGCCTCGACGACCGTTGGACCGCCCGCCTTCGACCCGGCCGTGTTTTCCCGCTTTTTGTAAACATCCACGCTCGATGCTGATAAAAAATGTCAAGTAGTAGTAGGCTATAATACGCAGGCCTTATGTTTTTTGTAACAACTCCATAAGCTTCTTTTATACGAGCAAAATAAAACTTGAAGTTTCGTGTTATTATAAGGAACTACTATTGGAAAGGCTGGTGTTTATTTTCGAAACACTTTTATTATAACAATACAAAGATGTTTTATTTTTAATTTATCTAAAAAAGACGGATAATTTTGACAGGCTTTAGTGTCCCGATTGAACTTATATTTTGTATTAATATTTTAATAACAAAAATCTTCAATATTGCGATATTTTGATATAATAATACTTCTTTACCTTAGTAGTTTAAATATACATACTTAGTTTTTTATAGCCGTATAATAAAGTCACTGATCATTACGTAGGAAGATATGTGAGGTTTTTTACCGCGGATGCTAATTCGACAATTATCTATGATCAAACCTCCAAGTGCCATTTTGATTTAAAACTGTAATAATAGCTAGCTCTAATCGATAAACTTATCTACTATCGCGGTTAATTTACAGCAAAGCAATAAGCGTAGTTATTACAATGATTATAAATGCTTTTTCAATTATTATTTATATAACACCTATTGCTAATATCGGATAAATGAAAACTCATTGTAACAGAAGTTTTTTTTACAAGTGGTGGAATAAGGAAACGTTATACAACGTATTGCGCAAAATATATCGATAAAGAATCGAGATACTGACCAAGTTATGGTGTTCGCTTATGTAACTATATTGTGCATTGTTTACTGTCGCGAACGTGGCTTGATAACATTTTATGTGGCATATTTGTGTACATGTTGTATCGAGATTATTTATTTATATGTGACACTTTTTGAACTAACATTTAAACCGTTATGAAATCTTATTTTAATTCAAAAATTTAAGAGACTTAAAATTATCTTGACATAGGTACAGATCAAACATCCTGTTCTATTACACTTTTTTGCGTGTATAGTTTAAAGGCGAAATTAATCGGGTACTATGAGGCCGATTACTACACAAATGCACGCCATACCATAAACAAAAATCGAGAACATTCTAAAAAGATGCGGGCTGGATATATCGTGATACGGTTTAAATAAAGGACGAAATACATTATTTGATAATGATCTTACGAGCCGGGTTTTGGATCCGGGTTGCCATGCGCGGGCGCCGGCGTCGCGGCGACGAATTAAATTATATAATCAACTTTTATGCGTTTTGCTTATGTATTTATTGACATGAAGCCACCGGCTTTGGCCGAGAGTTCAATGTTAGTTGTGTAACTGTATAAATTTATGATATAAGCGAATGATGCTTCATATATTATACACACAATGCGTTCAAGGTAACGTAGGGGTCATTGACACACAATTAATGTAAACAAATACAAAGTTCAGAAAAACAAAAATATTAAAATACGAATTCCTATAGTACATGACCCTTTTAGAAGTGATTTTTAATTAAGAAATTATTTTAGACGAAACTTTAAAAAGCTTTTCAAAAGTCATTCAACCTAAATATATGTGCTAGTTTTGTAAGCTTGAGTAGAAACTTAAAAAGGGTAATTTAACTCCCAAAATTTGACTTAAACATACTGAAGAAGTTTCAATCTTATGGATGCACGGTGTTTTATCATATTCAATGACGGGTCAGTTTTTTTTCTTAGGATACATAGCTACATTCATGATGACAATGGGCTTTCAAACATTGAATATTTTTATTTCAAAAATAGAAAAATTGTTTGATTTTTTGTTTGCATTGAATTGATTAAGCTGCTATACTAAAAACTATTTGAAGTATTGTAATGAAATAAGGTAATAGATTTTTTATCATGGTATAAAAGTTACAAGGAGATGAAAGTAGCCATACTTTAAAAGCCATTTTACGCGAGTAAAAGTACTCAACTAGTAACTCAACTAGTGTAGTATATTTAAAGTAACTAATGGAAAGTTTTTTTTTTAATTGATGTATCATGCCAGTAAAATAGGCACTGTCCATGTCGAAACTGACATTGTGCAGTCAAATCAATGAGATAGTAATCTGGTCTATATTTCACATCCAATCCTGTTCCTGTCAATATAAATCAACACGCTTAATCTAATTTGATTAAGATTTTCAGCACGAAACGTTTTTATCAAAGAATTAATTTAAAATAGTATAGGCTATGGGAATAACCTTGCTTCTAGATATTGAAAATAGTTATCAGAATATTTAAATCTGAATTCATACGAAGGTATAATAAAAAGGTAAACTTTACGAGTGTGCGAAATTGTTCGGTATAATCTTTGGATCTAACGAAGCGATTTTGATAATTCTTTTACAATTAGTAAGCTAGATTACTTCTGCCTTCATAAGAATTAAATATATCGCAACGTTATCTAGTTATTGTAACTGTCACTATTATAATTTAATAAAACACGTTGATTTTAGTATAAACCTCAGTGACAACTGTCTT
>JADANM010005043.1:6327512-6338051 GCA_026213755.1 Eurema hecabe | reverse complement strand
AATACTCGTGCCGTGAACTTGACCACTACCAGCCGGCCATCGTGAAAGCTAATGATGATTTTGCGTTTCTCGGAATAAACAGATATTTATAATAAACATATTGTCGACTAACTTGAATCTTTATTTTAGGACTTTTTATTAATTTTATTTTATTTATTTTACCCTTTATTACAAAAAAGGAATATTAACAATTAGACAGATAAAAAAAAATTGCATGTAAGAGGCGGCCTTATCACTTGAAGTGATTTCTTCCAGGCAACCCAGAAATAGAACATTAGTAATATAAGAGAATGGAAGGGTAGGTGAAAAGTGTAGACTTTTTAATTGGTTGGTATTGTTGATATTTGGCATACCTATATAACAGTATTTCCAGCATTAACAGTATTATAATTCATGACGCTAAATGATACGTTTCATCTATAAAGTTGATCGTTAAAGCTTCTTATGACTGATATCTATGAACTGATAACTATAAACATATGTACTCAATTCTGAGTACATTATGTAACACATAGTACATTTAAAAGTCGACTCATCAGCCATCGCATAAACAGCAATATATTAACACAGAGATATGCATTGATAGTGTCTCATTACTTGTAAATAATTAGACTTAGTGAGATGCAATCGTGACGTAATGCCGGGCGACGGGTCATAGCTAGGCCTGTACTTTGAATGTTATCTGACGATAATTAATATATGATTTCGTAGAACTTTGATGTTTGATGTGTTTATGTCGTATGTAGGGTCGAAGGGAATATTGTAGTTTCCGTATTTGTGTTTCTGGGACTGTTAAGATGTGTATGTAGAGAATGTGGTTTTTAGCATTTACAGACTATGAATATTTTAATGTTAAAATTTCAGGCAAATGTAAAAGTATGTAATGCTAAAATTGTAATGTGGTATTTCTTAAAAACCTTTGTATTACGTAAATACATAATTATTACTTTGATCGTTAAAATTACTTTGTTATTTATAATACTTTTTATTTATTGGTTGACTATTAGATTGAGATCACGGGAGGTCACTATATTTTATAAATTAAATACTATTGTCGCTTGTTCAATTTTTTCTTGAATTACACAGTTATAAATAAAAGAATATCAATAATACATTCTAAACGCAAAACCAAAAATCTTTTATTGCGAAAGCATAACCTCAGTGAGTTATTGAAGTCAAATTCTAAGAACTCAATATTCTCACAGCACCGCCCATAGCTCGTAGGCAGGCAAGGCAACCTTTGCAAGTGAAATGAAATGAGTCATTAGCTATGATATCCTTGACTCTATGCTCGTTAACTGTTACTTACAACTGTGAAATATTGCAGAATGTGCTTCGATTTACTTGGAAAATCGCTCAAAATAGTTGCCATGTCTAGACATGTAAGAAAGTAGGGTAAGTTGTTAAGGTAGGTTGTTAAGGGTTGCTTGATTACTGTAATGAGGTTTATTTAAGCCTTACTAACGCTAAAATATAATCGTATGTTGTTAAAGTTGTCATACATAGCCCATGGTACTCTATATCTAATAACTAGCTGACCCGTGCACACTTTGTTGGGCATAACGTTAATAATCCTTTTTTGTTTTTGTAACTCTATTATATAGCCTATGACACTCAGCAATAATGTGGCTTTCAATTTGTGACAGAATTTTTAAAATCGGTACAGTAGATCCCGAGATTACCCCTTACAGTTTAACAAACACACAAACTGTACTTCTTTATAATATTAGTATAGATAGAAGAAAACTTAAAATAAATTATAGAAATATTAAATTACTGTTAGAAATTAAATTAAGTCGCACTGTGAGAAAGTAATTATTTTTCAAGTTGATACATTTTCTATTATTGAGTCGTTTGTGTCTTTTTGCTTCTTATTTGATTGACTTCTTGTTTGATTTACGCGTAATCTATATTTCTTCATGATATGATAATATTGGTCCGTATTCAGCATCAAATGCATTTATAAAATTAATTCTAAAAATTTAAATATTTTATGGTAATGCCGGTACATAATATTGTGTACAATTTGTCAATTGTATTGAAAGCGAGAATACTTGCCGTAACAGTTTGTATAAAAAAAGTGTTGCATTGTACTGTGGGTACGTGTCTTAAGTGAAAGTTTTTATAGCGAGTGCAAAATAAATCTATCATTTTGTAAACTGAACGATCTGATTGATACCGTTTCGCTTGGAGCAACAGTTGTTTAGTATTATAATTATGTAGAGATTTAATAAGGACGTTTAATGTGTTTTTGTTTAATAATTTAAATATTTTTATGTATTTTAAATAGAAAAATTTATATTTAGTGGCATTACTAACTAAACAACTAAAATAAATATACTTATATATTCACAATTACAATCGTCTACCAACATTTTCCTTAATTTTTGTAATGTAAACAAGATATAATAAATTGGCAAAGAAACGTTGTGAATACATCCTACAAATGATATAAACGTGAAGGTTTGTGGTGTATGATTGTTGCTCTGTCACACAAAAACTACTGAACAGATTTGGCTGTGAGGTACACAGGTAGACCTTGCGGAAGAGTCTGCAAGGGTACCCGTGACCCCGTCATGTAGCGGTTTGGTGAAATAAAGAAGGTAGGTAGTAGTCGGTAATGCAGGAATAAATTTTTTACGCAACTTAAATTTAAGTACAACTTAAACAGGTCTGTTCGCCATACAATTCTGTCAAAATTACGAGTCTTAAGACGTGCTTAAATTTGATTTGCTTATGAGTATTTGGCCGTAAGAGTCCTACATAAGGTACAGCCCAACCCCGAGGAATGTGTATACTCTTATGCATGTCCATTTCCCCACTATAAAAAAGGCATACAGGTAAATTATACTAGATTACTTTTAAACCCGGTATAAACCCGTGAATGAAAACTATGAGGCTGCAACCGCGGGGCGCGACTAGTCATATATATAAGGACGCTTTCAGCGCAATAATCTCTGAAATACATATTATTTCAGACGATGATACATTCTCGGTCATTATGTGTAATGAAGACTAATGTCTTGGCCCAGAACTTAAAGACGTTAAATAACGTAAATATATTAAACAAATGTCTGAACTCAAAAAGGAAGTCTTTAATTTGTGTTGTTTTTGAAACTGTAAATTGGGTGATGATTATTTTCTGTATTTTTATGACAGAGTGAGAAGTAGATACGTCATAACTGAACAAAATATGTTATATAGATTTGTTTATGTTCAAATGAATTATTTCGAACGGATAAGATAATTAATATTTGTTTCCTGTTAATGTCTGAAATCTATTCAGAAAATATGCTTAATATGTTAGCTGTCTAGGGAATATTAAATCTACATTTCAATCTAACAGTGGTCTAGAATCTCAATGTTTCAAATGCTTTGATTTTGTTTTAATTCTTATTTTACGATTGGAATATTAAGGACTTCTTTCCTTAATTTCTGTTCACCATTCTTAAGATTTTCCCTAAAGATTTGTTAAATACTTAAACCATGAAGACCCGCCTACCGTATAACAATAAAAGTAATATCAATAAAAACAGCTGTTTGTTATACAGTATTTGTATTCACGATGCACTCTGAACCAGCCCGTTGTTCGAGATCACGGATCGATGTCGAAATTCGTTCACTGTGTAAATTTACGTGGAAATGGGCCAGAAACGGCTGTGTGTGATTTTTTGGACATTTCAAGGTTTCCGTCGAGTCGTTGACCCAGTAAAGCGTTGTTGGGAATCGTGACATGCGCTAGCCGAGGCCTGCGTTCTTGCAGTTGGCTCTTGAGTCGATCTTTTGTAATTATTTCGGTGGTACCCGCAGCATGTAAATGCTTTTCGTGATGAGCCCATATAAGGTATAGTGCGCGTCATTTAAGTTTAGCGTTGGACGAGAATAGCTGCGCATCGGTAGAATCGCGCTCGTAATTGACGTATTGGTGCGAGAAAGACAACACGACTGGGACAACCAATCAACGCTCGCGCACCCGACGATCACGCGCCCCGCGCGCCGCGCCGTTACCTCGATACCTTATTTTTGACTTCTGCGCAGGTTTCGTTCAGCGCTAAAGATTCGTGACGCGTACTATAATAACATGTCTTGAGTGATGTTAAGTTGCGGCGATGTACGCAAATGGTTGAGGATAGATTTTCTTTAACCGATTGTTTTCAAAAGTAGGTAAGGTAAGTAGGTATTCTATAATAGACACATGACGTATCATGTGATTTGCATAAAGCATAATCAAATGTAATCGTTGTTCGTGAGGCTTGGAATTTTAAGTGTCGTTGTTAACTACGGTTTTTTTGAACCGCCATCGATAAGTGTTTTATAATTCAATTGTAAGCATAGTTATTAAAACATAGAAATTAAAACGTTTTTGTTTATTCACATAAGGAAACGTAGCAAAACAATCAAAGAATTTTGCACAACAAAAAGTGTTGATTGTAATAATGGGTTTTGATAAACCTTTGGTATGTTAATTTTACAACAGAAATTTTTCCTCTTATATAAACATATGTATATACTATATAGATATATAAATATAAGGAATATAATATAAGATATATAATATAAGGAACGATAATTGCTGATTACAAATACATACTAAAAAAGATTTTTTTCTACCGTGGTACATAATTGTTTTGTGATACTAAGACGGCTTAAAAATGTTACTATATGTAGCCAAGTGGAATAAAGATAGGTACACTTGAATTTGAATTTATCGAATATATATCAAATTAGCTGACATGGCGAACTTCGTATCGCCCTATAGGTAATCATGAAATATCAAAAAAGTGAAATGCTAATCTTTTCTTACATAAGGACCTCTTCCTAATAATACAACAAAAAAATTAGCCATATCGGTCAAGCCGTTTTCATGTAATGTCGTGACGACGGAAAACGGGTTTCATTGTTATATATATATAAATTATTATTTTTTTTGGATGTGACTACGTCGTTTAGTTTATATTCAAAACAGAATACTTAAAAATATAAGTGAAGATGACAACGATGCTTTTAGCTTTTATTCATCGAGTCGTAAAGAGACTCGTATATATATTACTCAGCGCCATTACAAATGTTTAAATTTAACCAATTCCGAGAAATTTTCATTCATCTGCCAAACGGATTATAGTTGGAATCGAAACGAATATGAGTAGTGACATGTTACAATAATATCTTGAACGGTCTGCTAATGAAATTATCGGGAAGAGGTTGACTCATTGTTGACTTTAGTTTTGAGAGTTGAGCTATAAATAGTATGTGATTGTGATTTATAAAAGAAAAAGTTGGAAGGTGCGTTCTTCAGGAACGAATAGTAACTGTTTACATTATAAAAAAACTAGTTTTCATTTTAATGTTTAAAAAAATATTTTTGAATACTTTAGCAAAGAGAAATAGGACATACTATATTATTTAGCGAAATAAAACAAGCATAACGTGTATTATGACGTCACTTGACGGGTGAAGTCTTTTTAGACGCAAGATTATTATCGTTTAAATTCGATTATATGTAATTTGATGATGATGTGAAAGAAAATCCTGAAAATATTTGGATATAAAGAAAATCTTAAGATTATAAACTCCTTCACGATTAACTCCTAAACTACTGGACCGATCTTAAATTAAATTTGCACACCGTGCAGTTTGAACCAACTTGAAATATAGGATAGCTTATATCCCTATACTGCCCCGGGAATGGAAACTACGGGGACAGTAGCTACACAGCTAGTATATATAATAGATATTTATTCTTATACCAGTAAATTGGTAATGTATCACTCTAGTGGGTTGCAAACGTGACATATTAGCCCGCGCTGCTAGTCACGAACATAATTATGTTTTAAGAACTTATATGTATGTTATTGTCTTGGGGTTCACAAGGTTAAACCTTTGTCTTAAACATTAAGATTTGTATTTTTGTACCGGAGGCGTGCTCGAATGTTTTTTACACACCCACTCGTTGCCGGAACTTTGTTCGTTTTAATGTTATGGTAATGATTAAAAGTAATATTTATTTATATAGATGATATTCAAATACTAAGACAATATAGACTTATCTAAACTTTTTTTTCTCATTAAGAAACATCTTCGCATCTGAAGAAATATTTTAATTTTTTTTACGAAATTATTAGCGTTATCTTTATATAATTTATGTTATTTATGTTATAATAATAAATGCGTAAGCATTTAACTAGTAACGTGTTTATTAATTCGATGAGTCTCTTATTAGATCAGTTTAATCAGACTATTGGTTTAAATATTCGTATATACGTAATGTAATTTTAAATTGAAAAATATTGGTTCTAAGTTTAAACTTTAAACGTACTTGCATTCGTATTTTATATGGAATATTTAGATATTCGACGTTATGGGACGTATGTATAATATTAAGAGATGCTTGTTATAGAAGATTGTATAATGTTATCTCAATATTCCAGTACGAAGAGTCAAAACACGATTTATATTATTCGTGTTACCAAAACGTGCCCATTGTTTTTGGTGTTATCAATACGGTTTGTTTGGTTACATTGTTACAAATAAATAAAGACGGATCGGTCTTTGTAATTGTTGGATCGTGTGTTGTGTGGCAATAATAGAAATACATATGTAAATAAATGTGTGTGGTTGTAAGTGTGTGTTTTGGTTTATTAGTTTTAATTTGGTGGCGTTTTAAATGGTTACTGCCATAAAAAGTTTAGTAAGTAGAATGGAAGTGATAGTGATGAAGAGTTACCCTTTGTGGTCGGTTGAAAAATAGATAAATTTTACTTATGATTTTAAAAGAGCAATTCTCTGTAGGAACTAACTTCGGAACCGGTGGTAAATGTTTTGTAATACCATGACTATTCAAGAGTGTTACTATATGTAGCCTGGTTGGATAAATATATTTTTGACTTTGACATTGACTAATGAAATTCGTAGTTTTAAAAATTCAAGTATTAATACGCACTATGTAAGATGAGAAGATGTATAGACAAGTCCTAAAGGTGTATCTGCATATAACGACATGACCTATACAACAGTACATATATAGTGCATATAGTGCAGATATGTTGTCTGTAATTATCCACGGATGGCCGCGACCTCGCAAGGACACACCTCACGTTGCCCGAACATGCCTTATATGTCTGTAATAGTGTTTTGTCAATTATGCACGACGTATACAAATTGTAATTGGTTGCTTCAATAAGTGTTTTTGTAGAAGTAGTATATAAGTATAATTGTCGATGTTTAGTGAGATGAAGTGGTTAGGTTAATGAGATATTTTTAACTTTGCCACCACATTTTCTATAGGATGATGACTTTCATTAGAATACGTTTACTTTATTATGATCCTTTAAAGACTCTTTTAGAATAAAAAAAAAACAATCCTAATCGAACGAGCATACACAAAAAAGAAAAATGTTGATATAAAAACCTCTTTTTCAACGATGGTTAAAATTATATAGAAGTAAAAAAGTTTGATTTAACCTCACCTAGGTTTCATTTAAATCATATAACCATTTAATTATTATTTCTTATAAATCCTTGGGTCCGTCGACCTCGAAGGGGTCATATTATTAAGAAAAAAAAACATTTAACTATAATTACTAGATCCTATAAAATAGATATTCTTTCTAGATAAAAAATGATTAATTTCAAACCTAGAACGATGATATTAAACAAGTTGAATGACATGCAAATATCGGTATTTTAAGCAAATAGTCATTAAGGAGGTTTATGTGTATTACGTATTACGTTTTTACCTGCATATAAATATGCAGGTAAACGTTGGACGCGTCTAGTACATTACAATAAATAGGGCTACCTAAACTAGGCTAATTTCAAGGCAAAGTTAACAGATTGAAATGCTGTTAATCTCCAAACCGGAGCAAGAGATATGCACGTCCGCGTTCCACCGCCCTTCGTAATATTAATATTGGCTATATTATATCCGCAAACAATACATTGTGTATATAATGTATCGGTCGAGATCTCGATGCATTTAGCCAGCCTTGACTTGAAATGTCCGGTTGTCTATAAATAAATGTTTGATGTAAGTTCAAGACATCGTTGGGTACATTTCAAGTATAACACCAAAGTCGCTTTCTTCTGTCTGTTTATAAAGTATGTCTGCTTAAACCTTTAAAATTAGGAAACCGATATTGATGAGTTTTTTTTTATCAGAGTGATTCAAAAGAAGTGAAGAAAGTTTGTGTATAAGAAATGCATAAATGCTTATGTTGTTAATGTTTATCTATACTGATATTATAAAGAAGTGTAGTTTGTGTGTTTATTAAATGTAAGGGGTAATCTTGGGATCTCCTGAACCGATTTCAAAAATTCTTTTACCAATAGAAAGACACACTATTGCTGAGTGTCATAGGCTATATAAAAAACCGATATAATAAATGATCGTTAACATTATGCCCAACGAAGTGGGCACGGGTCCGCTAGTAATAAATATATAAATGTTTCAACTGTGTTTCTGATAGTTGTATAGATAAATAGTATTAATCGGCTTGTAATTATAACGAATATAATTGCTCGCGTTTTGTATAACGCGGTAACCGGCCGGTTCTTTTAATTATGTATGTATATTCAACGATTGAAGAACTGGTCGTAATTAATATTAGGTAATATTGTGCTGTTCGTTAATATGTCAAGTTCACGTCAGGGTCTTTCACTTGCCTGGCGGGCTTGTGGAGGATTGCTACGTGCGTCCTCAGCAAAGTGCGTCCTCAATACGTCCGCCCCCGAAAGGGTGCGCGACAGAACACCGGTGGGTTTTAGTCGGTAGGGCCCTTCTGGCGAGTCCGACATAAACGCCTCCTTCTCCCCCGAGGAGGACGCGGTATCCGTAAGTGGATTTCCTACCATCAAAAAAGGGTTAAAGGTTTAAACTTTAAGTAAAAGTCTATTAAGCGGTCGTCACTTTTTTAATGCAATTTTTTTACTAGTTTGGAGAAGAGTTGATAAGCTGTTTAGCCAACGTACCTACTCTCAAACAAAACCGCATCAAAACGCTAGTATGAAATTACTCACATTGTTACGTTAATCGTCTTAATATATTTGTTCTTACACGGGTTTCTTTGAAAAGTTAAATATAGAGTTCAACCTAGAGGATTACGTAGAGTAGGCAAATAACGCGATTTGACGCGTAAAAAAACCTAATTCTTCTTCTTGGTTAAATGGCAGTGCTACGTTACCACAATGTTGCCAATGTCTAGTAGTTGTAGATAAAATAAGTTTGAGGGTCGATATTTGGCTGTGGCAATCGGCAACACGTGCTTCCAATACCACGGCCAAACATCGACCCAATGTAATTCTTGTTGAAAGTAAAAATATTTGACACAATAATGTCACAATACAGTCGTCAACTTTTTTTTTTGTAAGGAATAAATGTCTAAAAAACTACTTATACGATATTAATTATTTATACTAACTTGTTTTTACTCATATTTGCTCTATCACCTTTGAATAAAAAAGGCTGATTGTATGTTTTATTTCAATTAATAATTAGGTTATTAAGAGGATCATTCTAGAATGTTGAACACGGACGTTATCTCCAAATAACAACTTGTATAAAGCAGGTATCGGACATAATGACAGTGTGAACAGCGGTACGCCTACACAGTACGGTACGGTCTAATTTTTGCATGTCTGATCGGTATCGAATGGCCGGTCTAACGGCTATGTTAATGAACGTGTTTATTGTTTGCGAATATGTAAGGCAAGTGTTTGACATGGGCGCTACTAGGGGTAACAAAAAAGCGAAGGAAATTAGTTTAAAGTGTTAAGAGTTTATCATTTTGTATCGGACTGTGCAAAGGTGTGCATTTTGGTGGCACTCTTCTTAAAATAGTATTTGGTAACAAGCGTTTTTAGGAGAACACTGCATCACGATTCACGAAAACAGCTTGCGAGCCTGGTGGGTTTTTCGTGCGAGTCTCATATAACGATCTTCGCGTACCTACGCGTATAGTAACCGTCAAAAATGTTAAGCGATTGACGAGAATAGCTATTAGCTGCGCGTTGGTAGAATCGCGCACGTTGGTGCGAGAAAGACAACACGACTGGGACAACCAATCAACGCTCGCGCACCCGACGATCACGCGCCCCGCGCGCCGCACCGCTACCTCGATACCTTATTTTTGACTTCTGCGCAGGTTTCGTTCACCGCTAAAGGAAATTGACGGTTACTATACCCTCTTTTATACCTACATTAAAAACAACCTCGTGCTTTGGTTCAGTTGTTATCGAGTTACGCATTGGGCGATTCATTTTTTATGATAAACATTAACGGAGAGTTCAAAAGAGAGGATTTTCTCTCAGCTCGTGAATGTCAAAGTATATTCGTAATCACCGCCCGAGAGACTTTCATCGTGGCGTTATATAAAATAATAATGAGGCCTGTAATTATTTAATAAGCCGTATACAATGGACGAATCGTTCATAATAATAGTAAATAGGAGTTAAAACTCACGCCGGTTTATCATTTAATCTATTTAGCGTTGTTTCTCATACTTAAAGCTATGAGTAGAAAATTGGATAATCGACTAATTGATG
>JADANM010005043.1:6302180-6319134 GCA_026213755.1 Eurema hecabe | reverse complement strand
GAACCCACGACCCTTCGCGCAGAAGGCAGGTGTATTACCTACTGCGCTAAGCGGCCGTCTATTATAGGTACCTCTTTATTATTACGTGATCAATAATATAGTCTAGTTGAATTTCAGTATGTCACATGTTGCGAGCGATAGCCGCGTCCGGCTGGATGTTATCCGTCAAGATACATATCTAATAATATCCTTAAAGATCGCTATTTCGATACGTATTGTACAGAGTTTAATATGCGCTAGCTTAATGGATACGCGGAATCGTGTAATCTTTATTGTAACTCGGTCTATTATTGTAGAACAAGTTAGATGACACGGGTGATTTTTACGTTGATGCTGCAGTAATGAAAATTTGCTTATAACGTCGTCAATTATTGGTTGTATAATATGATTTGTAGGAGGGAGGTTATAGGTTCATTTTGAAAATTTTTATGTAGATTGTAAATAAGACTAAGTTTGGGAGGAAAGTTCTACTGTCGCAGGTAAAATATACCCCATAGGATATTTAACAATGCAATCGTTTTTTTCTTTTTGTAATTTGGTAGACAATTTTTAAAGAGAGTAGAACTAACCGCATTACCAATGTCAGCGTATCTAAAACTAAATACAGTACGTAATGTATATATATTAATAAGCTTATAATAGCATTTATCGCGAAAATAGACATCATCTACGAAAATAAATAAAATCGGTAGTTTTAGACATTATTAAGTTCAAACAAGCAAACAAACTCTAGATACAACAACTAATTATACCTGTCAAAGAACAAAGACACGGGCACGATGTAATATAGTTCAGAAGTGCTTTGTTTAGATATAGTCGACATTTAAGTTGTTGGCAAACACGTACGAGTTATTTCAGACTAAGTGTGTTTCAAGTCTAACAAGCTTTTGCACAGGAAGTCACGAACAGGATCAAGTATAAAAATAGATGGTAATGTTGATCATACTATGTACAGTCAAACGGAAAAGTGTATGAACATGTCAACACAGCCAAACACTGAAATATTTCAAAGGTGGAATTTGTGTTATTTATGAAACACTGTTACATTAGGAGGAGTATATTACTTGTAACTAGCGACCTTATCACTAAAGATTGAAAGTTACTCTTTTGGGCAACCATATTCAAGAGAAAATATTCTATAGAGTTTCAATTAATAATATACAAACATTAAATCGTACATACATACATATATTACTAATAAATTATATAATAATATAAAGAGACAGTAATACTATATACTAATATAATTAATTAAAATTAAAGTTATAATCTGAGTGAAAGATTTTTATTGCTATTGCGATTTGCAAGTCTAACAGTATAATTGTTGTCGACTGTACCAAGTTTAGTGGTATTCCGAGAATGGATTGGTAATGCCGTATGAAATGGGGAGTGTCTTTTAAAGGTGACTCATACATTTCTAGGTTTCTAAGTTGTGAACTTGACACTGTGTAAGCTATTTTTGTATGAGGGACTTGTGAAAAATTAAATAAAGGAAAGATAAGACATCTTTGATTAGTTTAGCTTTCTGTGGGAGAGTGACACTAGGGGCCTATACCTGGGCCAGCCATTTTAGTCTTGGGACATCTACCACAATAAGTGAATGTCTTACTAACTATCCGCTCTCCGCACTTTTATCTGCGTAGTTCCCGTTCTCGGGGCAATACCGGGATAAAAAGTATCCTATATTAATCCAGGGTATTATCTATCTACATACTAAATTCCAAATAAATCGGTCCAGCCGTTTTGCCGTGAAAGAAAGACAAAAATATTGATAGACACTTTCCCATTTATAATATTAGTATGGATTTTCTGTTCCATGTTTATGTTACAAGCTATCGTTTTACGTAAAGGCAATCATGATTATTAATCAATTATCCTGTTTATATTTCTTACACCTCAGCCGGTGACATTGGCCTTAAATATGTGTGCGACTTTGTAACAATGAAGCGTTCTCGTAACTTGACGGATAATCGATACATTATGTTAATCATTAGGAAAATCCATTTTATAATAATAATATTCGATGTGATGAACAATGAGACGGGCCTTGTCAATGGGAGATTTATTATTTCCCACACAAGACGCGGAGGCAGCGACCATGTCTAATATTCTATTCTTCGCTTCAGCAATTATTATTTCCTCGAACATGGTGTTTTGATTATTTTTTATTGTCGTGTTTACATCGTTTAGCTGGGTGTAGTGTAAGTGTAGTCGAATAATGTCTTCAAGTATTCATACGAGTCATGAGTATTTTAGTTGATTTGTATTGTCTTAGTCTATGCTTGTGGATGAGGATTTTCCCGTAGAAATAACAATTTAATTTAACAAGAAAGAATATTAGTGCTTTTAATGAAAATGAAAACTAATTTATATTCAATGGTTAGGGCGTTTTTCCTTTCTAAAGCTCCAGTTTTTAATTTTATCGAAAGCGGTTTAATAGTTTAGTTGTTAAAACGAAACAGACAGAGTAGTGTGACCTAACGGTATTCCTAAAGGTTTATTATAATTATAATAAAAGCGTTTAATTGATGTTTAATTTATTCTGCTCACCGACTCCGACATTGGTATGTTGGTAAAATAAGGATAAGCCACCTTCATTTTCCTCCAAACAATATGGCTTATCGCCAATCTGTCCTACCAAATATCTTTCATGGTTTCTTTTGTCTGTTGGATACCAGTACAAAACTTATTAGCTTCACTTAAAATACCCCTTAATGTATGAGGGCTTACTAAGTATTAAATGTCAACATAGTTGAAAGACAGTGGAACTCTCTTTCGGCTTCCGTCTTTCCAAGGAACTATTTGATCTTTTTAAGGTAAAAATGAATAACCTCTTAAGCAAACATGATGGCTCCTAGTCCGCATCTTAATTCTTAGCTTACTACCATCAGGCTTATTTGTCATAAAAATGACATAAAAATGATAGTAATACCAAAGGAAAGTAGAATCCATTAGCCCACAGGTACTTATACAGACGCGTGTTTGAATGCCATTAATTATCATACCACGTGGAGTTCCTTTAATGGCATCGCTGTTTGTCACTGCTTTAAGAGTTAGATCATTAGTTTCTAGAAGCTTCCATTGTGCTATTGTGTAATCGAGCAGCTGAAGTAGCGGCTTTTTGAAATTGAATTGATGGTGGCAAATGCTTGACGATTAAAAAAACATGTACTACGTCTATGTAATATATGTAGATCAAAACATAGATATCTGTCGTATCAAAAGTAAAAAAAAAGTAGAATTTGAGAAGGTTTACTTCCGCTGAATTAAAAAATATCGTAAAGTTTGGTTTTGAGAGCTTTTAATAAGCTCTGAAAAAACGTTTATTCCCTTTTCTCTTAATTCAATTAAATTAATTTAATTTAAATAATTTATTAGGTAAGGTATTAACGCTATTTTGACATTTGATACAACAATATGAATAGGTTATAGAATATTTAATGAAAATAATAGTAATAACGATTTCCTAGTAAAGCTTACATCCGGAACGTATTTGTTCAATAATTATTATAACAAACAGCGACAAACGATTTATCACCGAGATCAATTCAAATGTTACTCACCTCATCGCAGCTCACATTCTTTCGCAAATTTAACTCAATAATGAATCACATATTTAACTACCATATGACGTAGATATTTGTCATCGCTTAGCTACGCGTGACGTCTGAATTAAAAATTACTCTGCGCTTGACGAATGACATCATTGCGGTCCGCAGTGTCGCCTCAAATATTCGGGTGTCACAATGAAAGCGTTGAGTATGTTGCGTTGAGACATTTTTGTAATTTTGTAATGGCAAATGTATTTAGTAAGCTTAAATGTTTAATGCTCATTAAGCTTGAACAGAACATTTTATGTACATTTTTATTTAATAATGTCTGATGAAATTTTCAAGTACATTAAACATGTATTTTTTTTGCTATTAACAACATGTTTAGTAAATGTTCGTTTTGTGTTTGTCATGTTATATATGAATTAAAAAAGACTTTTCTTTAAATAACAATTCATAATAAATAACCTTAGAAAAGTTTGTTAGATAAGCTTATAAATATGTACTTGCTAACCAAAGTTTTAATTAATATGCCATCATCTTTCAAAACATTTCTTTCTTAATAACAACATATTTTTTTATATATTATACTACAATCAACAATACATCGTACAGCCGATGATGATATAACTTATAAGCATTGTTTTTCAAACTTAGGGTCAATGTATTCTTACGTCACGCCTACGCTCCGTGAGGCTAATTGTTCCCGATGAGGCGATTCGGATGCGAGCCACGTGCTTGTAGTACTTGGCCATTTTAGTGCTATTCGTCATATAGGAACCGTGTGGGTTTTCTTGGTTTACAAGATTTTTTGTATGAAGTGTGTTATGTTATGTTATAATATGTTAAGTTAGTATGTATAGTTGCACTATGCCACCGGTATTGTTTTATAATTTTATTTTTTCCTGTCTGTAGTTGCCTGAAAGATATCACTGTAGTGTAATAAGGTCGCCAGTAACTAAGTGTTAGATAAATAAAGTAATATGAAGTATATTAAAAATCGAAATAATTACTTTTAAATTTCAACGAATCGAACGTTAGATTATAGGTTATATTTTATTACTTGATGACGAAGCATTCAACAGAGTATATAGAATAGAACGAACTCGGTGAGAAGTTTTAAAAATTGTCTTCAACAAACAAACATGTTTTCAAACATTATATGTTTTAATTTAATTGTTTTCTAAATAATGCAAGTTTGTAAACCAATTGAATAGAAAGCAAACATGAAGTCAATTCATTACGTTATTTCATTACGTCACGTCTGCACGAGGTTTATGAGACCCTAGTAGGCGCTTCTGATGCAGTGCGTATTTACAAATTACCATTTTAGGAATGTTCCGTCATTATAGGAATTGTGTGGGTTTCTTACTAGAATGCACGATGGCCGTAGACTACGAAAATGATTGTGACTAATATATTTTTTTTTTGTACGTAAGTGTATTGTTAGGGGTGTACAAATAACATCTTAAAAGAGAATCCTTGGGACTGCCTTCTTTATTACTACAAAATAATATTTTCTCAACAACTAGAAAAAAATTTACATTAATGTACTAAGGTATTTATAATGACTAAGATTTATAATTTTGTTACAGCTTGTAAGATAGCTCTTTTATATAATGGAGGAATCCCCATAGACCCATGGGTCTGATGGAAAGAACCATGTTTTGCGCCAGGCTTTTACAGACCAAAGTTATAAAGTTACCTAGTCTAAGGAAAAACAAACATTTGAGTTATTCAAGTACTGCTTTTAAAATTGAGTCAACTTACTACGCGACGCCTACGTGATGCCTGTCATCACCGATATAGCAGTTCTGATGCGGTCCACGTGCGATTTACAGATGACCATATTCGTCATATAGGAATTGTGTGGGTTTTTCTCGTATTGTTTACTTGGATATGACTTGACGCGAAGCTACGAACTTAGACTACGTAAGAGGCGATGATGGAATAATTGGTTTTGTTTTAAAAATATACATTAAAGTCATTGCTTTGTCTCGTTATTTACTAAAATAAGTATGGTTGAAGAATGTAGTTTCTTTTGCTAGAGTGGCCCGTGGTTTTAATCGCGTAATTTCCGTTCCCGGAGAAAATACTCCCGGTACTCCTGGTAGAATATTCTATATATACTAATATATAAAGCTGAAGAGTTTGTTTGTTTGTTTGTTTGAACGCGCTAATCTCAGGAACTACTGGTTCGAATTGGAAAATTCTTTTTTTATTATATAGGCAATTTATCGAGGAAGGCTTAAGGCTACATAATATCACGCTGCGACTAATAGAAGCGAATATATAATGGAAAATGTGGAAAAAACGGGGAAAATTATTCATCTTTGAGGGCTTCCTTTGCGTGCGCTGCGAAAACTGTTCAAGGTATCAAAAAAATATGTATGAAAGAATTATTCCTAATTAAATGATCTAAAAATAAGTCCGCGACAGTATATGTCTACCTTCTAAGACTGACTCACTATAACATAATAATAGAAAAAGATCCGACGGGGACGAAGTCGCGAGCAACAGCTAGTGTGTTAATAATAGTAGTTTTTGCGTGATAGAGTTACAAACATCCAAACACATACTCACAAACTTTCCATTTACAATATCAGTAATATAATGTTACGCTAATAAGCTCGTTCTATCAAGCGTACAATCTTATCACGGTTTCTTTCGCGTAGTTTTCCTTTTCTTGGAAAGACAGGGTTTATTAGTATCCTACATATTAATTAATACTCTTGGGTTTATAATCTTCTGGCATGCCCAACTTCAACGAAATCCACTCAGAAGTTTTTTCGTAATAATAAGAGTAACAAATCGTCACAAACTTTCGTGTTTAGAGTAATATAGTAGTATGATATTTGGATTGAAAGAGTCCATTTTGTAAAAGAGATCACGATTACTCTAGAAAAACATGTGTCGTGTCGGTTCTTTACCGTATGCTATGTGTTAGTATGGTCGTGTGTACAGTATACACTGTATAATAAGGTGCTAATTATTGTGTTTGTTAGTTCAAGACCAGTAGCTTAAAAAGTATACATTTGAATTGCTATAAAGGTGTTTTTGAAAAGCTATAGATAATCTGAGTCTCTAATGAATATAATATTATCGTCTTAAATTTATTTGATAAATACTTCATTAAAGTGTACATTTTAGTCATTTATTAAAATGAGTACAATTTAACTTAACAAATAAGATCGCCATTTTTATTGTATTTTACTTTTTTCGTTTTTAATTTCAACTTTACGTGTAGCAAAGGATTTATAAAAAACAAAGAATCCTTAAAGACTAGATATTTGGCTTTTAGAACTACGTTGCACATGTTGAAGGATTATAAATCTACACAGCGACCAAAGTGTTGAATTCCTAATAAAAAGTAATGAAACGTTTACATTAAAACAAGTGTATCAGTCACATACATACATACAAACATTCCTTTCAAAACTGGCCAAGGTTGGCGAGTAAGAATTTTATTATTTCTGTAATCTGTCCCAGCTCGGATTTAGCGCATACTTTGCAGTTAGCACGTACCAAGTTTGTTTGTGTGTCTGTGTGTAAACATGTGGGTAGTGTGGGAACTGGGGCGGTCGACCAATTACATGTGTCATTTTGTATATGCAAGTTGGTAAGACATTTGCTAAAAATATATGAATGTTTTAAAGGCGGTTTTAGAGGTCAAATTAAGTAATTAAGATGTTTTTTTTCGGTAGTTAGGTAGTTAGTTTGTCTGCTCTGATTTTGAAATACATATCTAGATTTATGAATCTATAATATACGGCTACGCCAATTTTCAACCGACTTCAAAAGAGGAGAAGGTTCTCAATTCGACCCGTATGTTTGTTACGCTATAACTCCGCCAATTATGAACCGATTTAAACAAATCTTTTTTCGGCGTATAGGTAATGGGTGGTCCCATTTAAATTTAATAAAAAAACAACCCCCAAGGGTGGAAAATTGGGGATGAACTTTTTTATACGCAACGTCTCCGCCGATTATGAACCAATTTGAACGAAGTCGATTTATTTTTTTTAAGTTAATTATACGTACTGTAACTTTTCTAAACTCTAATTATATATTATTTTTATCCAACTATACTATTAATAAGAACGTAATAGTAAATCGTTTCATTCATTCATAAAGATATATTCAGATTTGCACCGAGTTAAATATATAAATAATAATAATTAAGTGCAAATAATATTGTAATAAGCTTTTTCACATTCTACGTTTATTTCTTCCGCGAAGGCTTCAAGGGGATTCAGATTTCCCAGTTTATATTTATAAATTATAATATTAAACTGTGCTTGGAATAAAATTGATTGTGACTCACCGTATAAAATATTATTTCTCATGTTTACACGAGACTTCTAGGAGGGCTTTTCCGTTTAAAAATTGTTAAAATGGCTGGCTAATTAAAGTAAGTAAGTATTAAAGAAAGTGTTACCGTAAGGACATCATAGTAACATTTTTTTTTGTCATAAACAAAAAATGCTCAAGGTATATTAATAGTATTAACTATGTTACTATTCTTCTTTATTAAAACGTATGTTTTTTCCCTATTTATGTGTTTCTAGTGACCATCCCCGGCTTCGTACGCGTATATTATTTATCCATGTATTTCTTTCTCTTGAATCACTCTATCTAATAGAATCGCATGAAAGTCGGTTGCGTAGTTTTAAAGATTTAAGCATACCTAACGACGGGCAGAAGAAAGCGACTAGGTTTTATACTATGTAATGATATGACGTGTATTGTAAATCGATAGGTATAAACTAAAACATACATCATATAAATATTTATTTAGTCAGGTTACCGTTACTGATAGAATTTCCTCAACTTACCAGCTTGTTGGCACCAAGTTCACGTTATCAAGGTTGGCAGGAAAATTTCTAAGAGCTCGATAGCTCCATACATGTGCATGATTGGTAATTGATTGCTGTAGCAACTCGTATATATGGTGAGATATGTGTGGCGCGCCCAATAATTAGGAGTTACACTGATTTAGCTGGTTGATGAAGTGTGATAATTTTAATGCGTATTAATAAGTTTTATTGTGTAGCATTGCATATGTAATTATAATGAAAATCTTAAGAATTACTGTCTTAATTTTTAAATGTACAGGAGAAAACAGTACAGAGATGTTTTTTAGTAACTAATCGTGCCTTGCAGTTTTATGGGAGTAGTTTCAGTTCTTGAAGCAAGACTAATGCTAGAATACTGAATCGCAACTTAAAATTAAGAACAACTTAAACCGGTCCGATTTTACAGTTCGCCATACAATTCTGTCAAAATAACGAGTCTTAAGGCGTGCTTAAATTTAATTTGCGTATGAGTATTTGGCCGTAAGGGGGTCTAATCTACCCAAGCAACAAACATTTATACTTCCCCATTAATATTAATAAGTATGTTTCAATTGGTAAATATGTTTATCGTTCTAAATTACTCTGAAAAAGATCTTATTTTACTACATAGGATGTTCTCGTTTATTGATTATTGGTAATATTATTATTTTGTCACGTTTAAAATAGCAACAATTTATGACACTTCATTACACAAAATACCATCTTTTAAAGCAGATTTCAATTTCATTTTAAACCTCGAAGTTGAGAGGACATAATTTACGTCACACGAAATTATAGACGAAAGATTTCAGCGTGTTCATTTTAAATTAATTTATATCGCGTTCACCGACGGCGCATTTAGTATGATATCACTTTGACAAGTCATATTTAACGTGTATGCAATTACCTCAGATCGTCATTTAACATGATACTTGTAATTGAAAATTAATGTTACTCGTCTATTGAGACCTAACGTCTGTGTTTCTTATTATGTGTTATTAAAGTGAAAGCTACAATATATGTTATGATTAACCTACATTAAGTGACGATGACTTTTTGTACTCACAGAGGCAATGATAGTAAGAGATAATGATGATGTTGTTTTAAATTGTATATATGAGGTTTTTGTCTGCCTGTTTATATAAGAGCTACGTACTCCTTAGAATAGAGTAATTAATTAAGTATTTACTATGCATCGTTTTTAATACGTAACTAAATCGTATTTTAGATTTTACAATAGGTAAATGAAATTATTACTACAGAGTATGAAAGTCTGTATGCATACTATGCTTAGAACTTTAAAGTTTATAAGGCTTTTTATATAGAATAAATGAATAAACGAATTGCTATAGCCCTAACCATATTGTTTAGTAAATGAGAGACTGCGCAGGCCTACTACGAAACAAGTCTAATTTTAATAGTTCCTAAACTAAGGCATAGTTTCGGAACTATTGTGACTTATAACTAAAATGTACGTGTTTGTGTGCAGACAAATGTTATTATACATGCGAGTGAAGCTAAGAGTGGGTCACTAGTATAATAATAAGAGTGAAAACATTGATCCGATAAAGAAAACAAATCGCCTATTTAATGCCAAACACGATTGCTAAGTCTGAGAAATAGATCAAGTGTCGACAGAGAAACTGCGTTATTCAGTTGTTTAGAAAGTGAGCCGATTGCAGGATATAGAATTGCTAATATCCAACTGGCCTTAGATTTAATGAAAATGAAATCACCTGCCGCCGGCCAGCGGCTGTCCCGCGCAGTGACGGAGACATGCATTAAATGATAGTGCACATTTATGTATACTTTTTGAAGTGAAGAGTTTGTTCTCATTTAACTATTACAAGCTGGCTAATCTTCCCGTCGGTTAGACCTTGTTTAAACGCTCATCGGTCTTCTAATAACAATAATAATAAGTTAAGAAGACTGAAGGTAGATTTGAAGTCGTGTAGTGCATCAAGTGATAACCCTTAGCTTGACACAATTTTTAGCAATGAAAAGCCGACGACGAAAAAGCCGATTTGAAAACAATTCATTGTCTATGATTTTTATATTCGTAACGATATGTATTTGCTTAGCTTTAAGCTACTTTGTTACTTCTACGTGGTTTTAGAAGCGGGTGTGAATAGGTTTATATTGTTTGTTATAATATGTTCCTGTCGGTTATAAATTAAAAAGGATTATAAAATGTTTTAATAATCGCATGTTAAACATATTATTTGGCAAGAATTCAGTCGTTTGCATACTTGTGAAGTAACAAAATCATACTACTTATCGTTTTTGCGACTACTGGAAAAAATATTAGCACTAAGAATGCAGAATTATGTTAGGAACGTGCGATAGGTGAAGGTGCGCCCTGAGCATGAACGTAAATGTTGTAAATAAATAGCTCGATTACAAAAGTGTCGCATAGCTTAGCATCGGAAGTTGCACGCCGCTATGTGGAGCAGTCACGATCTGGTCAATGTCAACGGTCATGAGGTGGATCACTGTGTCTAGTGAATGTTAAGACTCTTAATAATATGGTAGAAGTTGAATGGGTTAAGGTATGTGCTAAATAAATAGGTACGGTATATAGCTATAGTAATCCATACTAATATTATTAATGCGAAAGTAACTCTGTCTGTCTGTCTGTCTTTCCATCATGCTAAAACAACTGAAACGATTAGAACGAAATTTGGTATACAGATAGTCTAACGCCTGGGGCTACTTTTTAACTAGAAAAAAGGGTTATAAGAGGGAAGGGGAACAAGTTTATATGAAAGTCCACGAGGACGGAGTCGCGGGCAACAGCTAGTAATATATAATATATAGCTTTTTAAACGCTACAGATAACCCTAGATACACAGCATTTGTCTTTAATTTAATATCTCGTGACATAATTTCCACAATTTAAGATCTTTGGAATTATATTTGTATAGCGGAAAGACATGCTGACTTTTACCTAATTTGGCATTTAAAAGGGTTATCAAAGGAAGTAGCATATTATGGAGGTTGTTAATATGAATTATTCAAATAGGCAAAATTAATTAGCTTTATTATTATATCTAATTAACTAAGGTCAAGTAAGCCTCGCTCTGTGTACAAGTTTATATCTTTCTAAAACATATCGCCTCAGCGATCGAATGACACGAGTCAAATTATTTTTACACTGCTTTCATTTCACCTTTTGTGAACTTAACTGTGATTTGTGAAGTTCAATAACGTAGCATTGTGCTGTCAGTTCAATAGTATACAATTATACGGTGCTTGTCAAATTGACGAGGCCAAAATTAGAGTATAAGAAATACTATTTGAATTACCTACTATAGATAACAGCTTGTAATAGAACTAAGCCGTATTAGGAGTGACAAAGGTTGGTAATGATAATACATCTTCGTATGAACGAATTTGGTTGTAGTGTTTATTATATGTAAGATGCTATATGCTATGATATATTTGCTAGAATGTTGAATAGATGCATGTAGGTTAATATTAAAAACGTTATAGTTTTCTCTCTGTTGTTAACGCAAGGAATATTTTAAAATGTATTCTGTTCTCATTAAAATAATTTGTATCGTCGGTCTAATCTTGCCAGATAAGAAATTAATAGGAATACAGTACATTCATAAAGAAACAGTTACTTCCCGTAATAGCTAACCGTTCATATCTAAAAGTTTTGAAATAACCACGCTTGTTAAGATGATTATAGTGAAACGTTAAGTTGGTTTCACATAGATATCCTTAAGGCTACGTGGTTTATTTTTAACGAGTTTCGAGTGCTTGGGCACGTCTATAATTCTCATAATCGTGTTTAATTTGATGACAATTTACTGTAATCTTAGTAACGACTTTCTAGAGAACATGCTAATTTCGCCGTCATTCTTCTCGTATCTCTAGAGCGACATGAAATGTTTAGTAGACGAAATACATAAGTCTTAACTACTTAATTATGCGATTTCTGTAAATAGCTAAAACTCTCGTTCTAAAATCGTTGTTGCTGAGGTCATGACTATTACCTGTATGTAAGTTGTTAGTTTAATAATTGGTTTTGAAACTAATTACAATAATAAATCATTAGACGTAAGAATACAGCTAGGACTGTTAAAAATTGATTTATTTCAAAATCAGTTATATGCAATTGCCGAAATAGAAACGATATCAATCTGGGTGTCCAAGTACTAAAATGTGCTGTCCTTTTTTATATATTTACGTATCCTAAATATAATAATAGTAATAGTATATTGTTTAGCTTGTATGTTATGATATGCTTACAATTTTTCAAAAGCATTTTTACATCTGATATTTATGTGAGATGTCGTTTTTAAGATATAATTTAAACAAAAGCGTCTCAATAAACATTCCCTATATTCAGCGATCTAACAACTACTATAATAGCCAAGTATTGAGTATAATTGTATAGCTAGGTACAAGTACCGACACAAGTTTACCGGCATGGCTATGATTTCATTAGTTTACGAAACGCAGGGAATTAGAGCAGCAATTCGTGCGACGTGTCCTAGACGCACACCAGACAATGACGTTGCGTAATTAGAATCCGCTTTTATTGACAAAATTGTGGGGTACGTGTATGGTAATTGTATGTAGTAGGTATGAACTAGTGTCATCGGTTAGTAATTTTGTTTAAAAGCTTCATATTGGTGGTTGGTTGAGTTATTAATATTGGAGAGGGAGACAAAGAGAGAAACAGAGATAGGAAGAGATAGAAATGGAAAGATATACTTACTCGTAGTACATTGACCCGGTATGTTTTTGAAAAAAAATCTTTGTACTTCTTAAGTATTTAAGTCTTATTGTATTTCCCGAAAAGGGCAAGGCCGTGAAGGCTTGATTGTTAACAAATTATTATTTTCCCATGACAAGCTATAAAATTGATAATTATTGTGTCCATCTTTTGTGGCCAGTAATAAAAAATATGAAACTGTATGACGTCTTTATTAATTCGATAAGGAATTTTTCTTTGTGTAAATTGCCATAAATATGCGTTAACAATGCGTTCATTCATAAAGTCGCCTCCCATTGGTAATGTCACATATATTCTGTGTATAAAATCAGATAACGATAAATCACTCTTGTTCAAAGGTTCGCTTAAATACGATGTACGCAAAAGCTTTGAAATATACTGGGATATAAACTTAAGTTAAGGAATGAATGAAATTCACATTTGCAAAGCATAGTCAGGTAAGAACAGCCCTCATAGAGAAGATAATGGCTATACCAAATCTAATAATTGATTCGTTGAATCGTTACATTCTACTCCATGCCGTATAAAAAATGCGAGGCAAATCCATAAATAGATATGAAAAAAAATCGACGACAATTATTAATTTAACTCCAGAGTTGTCAAGCTCTGCGAGTGTTTATGGGCGACGATGACCACTTACCATCAGGTGGCTCGCCTGCTCGTTTGTCCCCTATAATGTTAAAAAAAAGGTTTTCATAGAGATAAAGTGAATATTTAGGTAAGAAAACTTTTGTGACGTCACATGTTAAAATTTAAAATACTAAAACGCAAAGTTTAAAAAATTTTAAAAATTTAATATATTTTTAAAAATTATAAATAATTTAATTTATTTTTATATACATACGTAAATTTAAAAAATGTGTGACGTCACACCAGGGTTATAAAAATGTGACAACCTGTGACAGGGACAAAAGTCCTTACAATTCGTGTGACGTACTTTATGGATGTCCCCTAACGTTGTTTCAAAAGTAACGAAGTGTTACAACAAAAATAAATAACTAAATAAATAAAATGAGTGGAAAGGTATCAGCTATATGAATATGGTAAGTGTGTCCTCAATATGTCCTGAATCGATCACGTGTGGAATGTAGCGGATTCGTGTGTGGTCGTCACGACCGCCGAGCTTTTTACACCGCCTAATTGCCTATTGTCCATTTGAAACCTGTCCAATATACTATTTTTAGAATTTGAATTTTTTTAACTAGATATACCTTGTCTCTCAATTAACGTTAGCCAAACAAAGTTTAACGTTAAACTCTGCTATAAAACTTTTGTGTAGGTACCTATTAAATATAACATTTCTGTCGCTATAAAAGCAAAACATTTATTACAAACAGTTATTATAAAATATTTTCTACAATAAGATTACAGCTACTACTAGAGCCTGCTAGTCCCTACTCGGTATTTAAGCACTATAAACCTGATATTAAAGCGGAATTTATAACAACGGTATCGAAGCTAAAATTGTTGACCGAAATGTATCGTATATTTCCAATGTTTTAAGTAATAATAAACATGACTAAAGCAATTTATCTCGCAGGGCGGTGTACTTTAAGTGGGTGCCCTTAATACTCGAGCAAAAGCTTGCGAAACTATTTAACCGGCTTGCCAACGATAATGGTCTATGATATGAGCCGGGTGACAGAATTCGACTGAACTCGCCTTTGTGTGTAGTGTTACGAGTTACGACACAGGTGCTTTCAAAAATAACTTGTTGCGTACGTTACTTATACTGTAACATCTATGTGTCGCAGCTTTGTTACTTATTGTCATTTAAAATATATATTAGTCCATAAGACATATCTATATATATAAAAGAAAGTCGTGTTAGTTACTTCACTTATAACTCGATAAACTCGATCAACTGATTTGACTGAAAATTGATGGGGATGTAGTTTAGAACCAGGAGAACGACATAGGATACTTTTTACCCAGTTTCCAGGGGAATAATTTTTTATGAAAGTAAACGCGGACGGAGTCGCGGGCAACAGCTAGTTTAAAATAAGTCAAGGAAAAATTAGGGATATATTTTCTTTGTCTATCAATCATTTGCTAACCGATCATAATCCACAGAAATTTTGTATGAAGGGCAGTGTAATGTAAGAGTCTTTGGGGATGTGGCGCAGTTTATTTTGGAAATCTACCGACGAAAATCCCTCAGAGTTTCGTCTAACCGCACCGTGTAAGGGTCTCGAACAATGTAGGACTCTTTTAAGAGGTATTATGCTGCTGATTGCGTGTGACTATAGCAAAAATAAGACGCTTTTCGGAACGTAAACTATGCGAATATGTTTATCATTTCGTAAATATCAAGTTTGTATGTCATTTGCAATTGCACTTGCCCTTATGTACCGCTAGATAGAACACGCTCCAATTGTCAGTGGGCGGATGTGACGGCACGAATGGTAAAAAGGAAATGCCCTAATTATTGCCTATCGATCCGATCGCATTGTGGCCAAATTGCTTCTATGGGCAAATTGATTAATTATTGTCGATCGTCTAGTTGCTTGGTTTCAAACTAGGTTTAGAACTACATGATTATAAGAATTTAGATTATTGAAGTTTAAGCTACTTTGTTTTACAGTTATATTTAATAACCTGAATATAACTTGGTGGGGGCACTGCCGTGCCCCCTGATATTTTATGTTCGAGTGAAACCGACTTGTATAAGTTGGTCTAATTTTAAGTATTAGTTAAGAATGGTTTTGTTACTATTTCAATAACACAATAACATCCATTACCACTTAGATTGTTTATTATAGTTATGCTTGTTCGTCTTACATAAATGGTTATATAATATATTATACTAGCTGTTGCTCGCGACTTCGTCCCCATCGGATCTATTTCTATTATTATGTTATAGTTAGTCAATCTTAGAAGATAGACATATACTGTCGCGGACTTTTTTTTAGATCATTTAAAGAGGAATAATTCTTTCATACATATTATTTTTGTATCTTGCACTGTTTTCGCAGCGCACGCAAAGAAAGCCCTCAAAGATGAATAATTTTCCCCGTTTTTTCCATATTTTCCATTATATCTTCGCTCCTATTAGTCGCAGCGTGATGTTATGTAGCCTAAAGCCTTCCTCGATATATGGTCAATTCAATAAAAAAAGAATTTTTCAATTCGAACCAGTAGATCCTGAGATTAGCGCGTTCAAACAAACAAACAAACAAACAAACAAACTCTTCAGCTTTATATATTAGTATAGATATAGGGAAAAGCTTATCTCAAAATAATCTCAGCACCGAGTCTTCCTCGCACGATTTTAATATCCGTTTATCGTATAAAAAGATAATAGTAACTATAATTGTTTATGTGCCGTAATCGATTCCGTTTAGTAATTCATCTTGATGCGGATCTCACCACGTCACCGGCTAATGAGATTCTGATTATGCATCACAATGATCTAGAAATAATCTCATATTATTTAAAGATTATTAACTATTATTGCTATTTTTGTATATGAATATTCATAAGTTTGAACGGGAATGCGGATAAGAATTCCCTACGTCGATGTTAATTTACTTATTCATAGATACTAATTATAATTATTAATAATTAGATTTGCTCTTATGAGAAATCGAAGGAAAAAAGTCAGTTTTAAATATGTATGTACGTACGTCAATGATTTACGGAATACATGTTTTGTGTCCTTATTATAAGAATATATACAAATATTTTTACAATTAATTTGATAAGAAAGGAAGGAAAGCCATGTTTTGCAACACACGTATTATGTAGTACTTAAAACGCTGAGCAATTAACCTTTGGAATATCTTTAAAGCGATTGAATGATCATTTATATTATTTTTTTA
>JADANM010005043.1:6249895-6291687 GCA_026213755.1 Eurema hecabe | reverse complement strand
CACGATAGTATTAAATTAAATTTAATCAAGCCTTAATACAAATTTGAATTAAAATAATACTCCTTTTCTATAAATGTACTTTTTATTAGAAACAAAGTCTCGTCACAGAATAACTCAAATTGTATTTAAACATTTCTAATACAACCATTTTACTGCATGTATAAATTTAAAAAAATGACAAAAACTCTATTATTTTTATTATTCCGCATCCACAAACCCTAAATATATAGTAGCAAATAATTTTAAACTTACGCGAGGGAAACTTCAAAACAGTATTAGTATATTGATTAGTATTGGCATACAAGGACGATACCGATTTCCAGCAGCAACCATCAACGACTAATGCATATGAAACATGTTTAACGAACCCGCCGAGTTTATGTAATCCCCGCGAAATACGGACGAGGATCGAGTTATCAAATTCGGCCTTTTGTAGTGGCACAATTTTTTTAATTGAATTAATTCCAAACGCGCCTTTGTACCAATCGGATGGACGCACAATTAAATGTTTAACCAAAAAAGTTTTATATCAAGTGTTTATAGTGTAAACATTAAAAAACAACGTTTAAAAATTTTGGAAACGTTTACAAACTGTATTTGAATTTCGCGCCAATTTTGACAGCAGCCACAGATAAGCTATGAATTTGAATGTTGTAGCTAATAAATTCCTGGGCTATGTACAGGTCAGTCGGGCCTGGAATCCATGGTTGAGGTGGATTTTGCGTTTTCTAGCAATTTCCCATGCCATTTCCCCGGCAGGATGGCCCAGCTCGTATCACTTAAAAGGTCTGTATTTAAATATATTTTTACTCTTTATAATATAAAGATTGAAACTATTAAAATATTTGTAACTAATAATGCATATAATCGGTGCTTGTTCGAATGCAACGAAACAGGCAGAGTCTGGTTTTATCGTATATTAATTTATAGGTGATAGCATATTAGTAGCAAATTTACACGTTAAGTTGACGTAATTATCGATCATACATTCATTAAAACATATTATAATGGTTTTGTGTGTTTTTCGATGCATGTAGGCATTGAATTAATTACCTACAATTTAAATAGAATGAAACAGAGCCGTTATTAAGTACCTATGACTTGTTTATTATTTTTCTATTAAATGTTTATGTTAGGTATTCTTATTAGGCGTGTAAAAATAAATTTTCTTTCTATTTTTGCGGGTGATTAGCCTAGTTTTTCAATAAAAGAGAATTGTGCGACATTTCCATCACTGCCAAGTTAAAGATAAACAGTCAATTATCAGTCGTATTCAGCGAAAGCACTACTCAGTACTTTTGAGAGTTCTCGATATATGAATGACGAAAGATGTAGTTAAAACATTCAACGTTATGTATTATTCCGCATAATACTGAAGATGCTATAATTGAAAAACTGGGGTACTTAGTTGTCTTTACTTTAAAACGTAAAGTGTAAAAAAGGATTATTTTACTTTTATCCGTACCAAATACTCAATATTATTTTAATAATTGTATGTAATGACATCATTACTTTAAATGCAACTAAGGAAAAAGGAAATTAAAAAAATGAAGCAATATAATATATCTCGTTTAATAAAATATTAGAGAAATTGAGTTTATTTTTATCTTACGTTCACTAAGTATTATTCTGCCTAGAATTGTGTAGGTTTATATCTAATTAAAGTTAAATCATTTTTATACAATAAGCACAATATTGAATTCGTCAAGAGTTATTATTATAAATAAAAAATATTCTTTTTTAATCAAAGAGATTATTCTAGATAAACGCATTCAAACAAATGATGTTTTTTTAGTAGAAACAACGACTCTTAAACGTTTGTATGAGAAATAGAAAAATGCGTTTTTAGGGTTTTCCCGACAATATTCTATAATCTATTCTATGTCAGCTTTTAAATCTTCTATAGACTTCCACGAACATTTCCACACCAAGTTAAGATAAATCCGTTTAGCCGTTCTCGCGTTTTAACGAGACTAACAAACAGCAATTCATTGTTATTTATATAGATAGTTAGATAGATATAGATAAACTAATAACAATAAACAATCTAAATACCTACCTATTTAAAGAATTGTTTGTTTATAGTTGGTGAAATTACAAATTTGACGCAAGTTGGAACTATTAAACTAAATAATTAACTGGCAGAATTACGTTATACGATTATTTCAAAAATTATGCAAATATTTTGATAGTAGTATACCTACGTCTGCTATTGTATGAAGTAAAAACAAAAATTTCCCAAACCCATTGCGTTTGTGCGTTTCTTTTATTTTTGAATTTATTCGTATTTAATTCGCAATAAATATTTTTTCCATTGGTCTTGGTACGGGAGATTTTTAATGCATAGATACTAATATTATAAATGCGAAAGTAACTCTGTCTATCTGTATTACTTTTACGCTTTCTTGCCAAACTACTAAACCGATTGTAATGAAATTTGGTAAACAGATGGTCTGAGATAAAACAGAAAAAAGGGGAGAAGGGGTCAAAGTTTCCTATAGGTTACTTTCATATTATAGTTTGTATAGTATATAATTAAGATATTTTATAATATTATAGAGAACTACGCATGCAGCTACAAAGCTACGTATTAAAATAATTATTTTTGTTAGTTTAATTAACAATAAAGCGAGATAATTAGTTAATATATTAATTTACCCGAAAAAAAAAGATTCTGCATATATAAAACTGCCGAACATAGCCGGTACTGTATACAAGTATATAGGCATAAAATTTAGGTGAAACAAGTATTCGCGGTACCTAATTTAAATTTTAATTAAATTCCTATTCTGACAGTTTGCACGCACATTCTTCCTAATATAGATATTATTAGCGGATATCGAAAAAAGATTATTTTAAAACTGGTAAAAAGTAGGTAACTACCGTAGAGAATAAATATATATAATAATAAAAAATAAATTAATTATAATTTTCTTTTCCCTTTTTTATTCTATTAAAAAGTGCGAAATTAGCACAGAACGTTTTTTGACATATTTTGGTAAAACGTCGAAGAAATAAAATAATCACTAATTTCAAGCTACAACACGTGTTTCGTTTTACGCTCGGCATCTATATCGGATGTAATTCCGTGATTTATATTCTACTCAAGTTCAATCGAGCTCATTCAAGAAAGGGTTACGTGACAGACACACAAATCGATTGTCGACATACATACTATACACACAATCTACATAATATCTATTAAAAACTCGTAGTTCAATGTCAAAGTCGTTATTGCATAATCGTAGGATTAAACCACTTCGGAACGAATTTTTTTATCGCGAAGTGTGTCAAGGAGAGTTTGTCACATGCTCAAAATAGCATTTAAAATTTATACACTGCATTCGTAAGCCCGTTTAAATTTGCAAATTTTAAGATAGGCACCTTGATCCACCGAATGTTTGTATTTTGTTTTTTTGATGCACATTATTGCAAAATTAGTTCGTAAAATAGATCAATGGAATAAATAAACAATAACAATTTCTGTTGACAAATCTAACATACCTATTTTGAAGGTAACGAATATAAATATTACAGATTAATTGGCTAGTTATTATTTGCGCTGACGCAAACAAAAATGCATGTTCATTCTTAGATTACAAAATCGGATGAGAACCTTAGGTGATCATGGTTTTCTAACCTTTAAAGCTTTTTATGTAAACAGTTCTGGATGTAAATATTGGTCAGAATAGGTTTTTGGACGGAACAACTGGCCGTAATTGAAAGAACTAAAACATATCGTGCTATCTTACAGATGGGGAACGGTTCGATTTCATAGTGGTGGGTTCTGGGTCGGCTGGTGGGATAGTCGCAGCGCGTCTCAGTGAGGTGTACCACTGGCGAGTTCTGCTCTTGGAAGCTGGAGGAGACCCACCAGTTGCTAGTGTGGTGAGGAATATTATCCCTACTAGATAATTATTGGTTCACGAACTGTGGTCAACAAATTAAAGCTAAGTGACGCGCTTGCTGGAATTGAATCAACGATTACTATTCATATGTATCTTATTTACATTTATGGCTGTTAAACAAACATTCAGTATTAAAATGATTTACATTAGTTATGGTATATTTTCAGGTCCCCAGCTTGTTTGCTCTCCTAGCACAAACAGAATACGACTGGGCCTACAAAGGCTACTTCGACCCCGGGGTCGGCCAGGCTCACCCCGGCGGATACTTACCGTTAACACGAGGAAAGATGTTAGGGGGTTCTTCCTCTAACAATTATGAAATTTACTCAAGAGGCGTTCCAGAGGATTTTGAAGAGTGGAGTCAAGACGCACCAGGCTGGAACTGGGAATCCGTGCTATACTACTATAAGAAACTCGAAGGAATGACTGATCCATCCGTCTTACAGGATCCTAGGACGGCTCATCTCCATTCGACGACAGGACCCGTTGGAGTGTCCAGACCAGACACTAATAAATATTTTGAGAAAGTCAACGAAATAGTTTTAAACGCTTTTCATGAGTTGGGAGTTAAAAGAGTTTTGGAAAATAATGGACCGGAGAGATTTGGTATATCTCGTCCTCATTTCACTTTTGCTAATGGCAGGCGGTCAAGCACAGCTGAAGCTTATTTACGACCCATAAAAGACAGAACAAACTTCTACCTAACGAAGTTTGCAAGAGTTATTAAAATACATATAGATCCAAACACATCTCGGGCTTATGGTGTTCGTGTTATACTCGGATCGGGCGAAGTCATTAATGTATTTGCCGAAAAAGAAGTCATTGTTTCCGCTGGAGCAATTGACACACCGAAACTTTTAATGTTATCCGGAATTGGCCCTAAGGAAATTCTTAATCAATTTAATATACCTATAATAGCTGATCTACCAGTAGGCAAGAATATGCAGGACCATGCTGTGAATCCTATTGCTTTTACGGGACGCAAAGGAATTCAAACGTCTGTACAAAATGTCCTTATTACATCTGAATTAGATTCTTACCCGACTCCGATACAGTGTGGTTTCTTTAAGCTTAATCAATCTTATTCAAGCCACAATGCTTATGAAGCTCTGCAACCACAATTTCAAATATTCAACGTCCACATGGGAGCCGGGATGTCACTCGGTCTTTTGTACGGATGTTCAACTATCACAAACTATGACAGCGGAATATGCGTGCCTCTGAGTAAAGCTAATATACTAAGAGAGATAGATCATACGTTACTAGTCAATTTACATCCTCTATCGAGAGGACAAGTGAGCATTAGAAGTACAAATCCGTGGGACGATCCTTTGATAGAAATGGGGTATTTTAGACACCCACAAGATATTTATAATGCAGCTGAGGGCATTAAATATTTAGCTCGACTAGCTAAGACTTCATTTTATAGAAGTGTTGGCGGAGAAGTCGTTAGATTTGATGTCAAAGGATGTGAAGGATTGTTGTGGGGTTCAGATGAATACTGGTTGTGTTACGTTAAGAACACTGCAAGTTCTTTATTACATCCAGTAGGTACGTGTCGCATGGGGCCTGGCGGTGTGGTTAACGAAAGACTACGGGTATATGATGTCCATGGATTGAGGATTGTGGACGCGTCTATTATGCCAAAAATAACAAGTGGAAATACAAACGCTCCCACTATGATGATCGGTGAGAAGGCAGCTGACATTATTAAAGAAGATTACGGAGTGATAGTAGCTGATCATTACGATAATAGTATTAATAGTGTGAACTAAATGTTTAACGATATAATAAAGAGTGAGCATTGCGTGTAACAATGAATCGTTAATAATTGAGTAAAATAGTCTGTGGAATTGTTACACTTTGTAAGTAAACTAGATCAAGGATATAAGTTTTGTAAATACATTTTATGAACTGTCACAAGGGACATGTTATATGTTTAGAGCATATCAAAGCATGACGTTTCTATTTTTATAGATCAGTGGGGCAAACGATCAATTTATATATTGTTGTTGAATATAATATAATTGTATGCCTAAAAACTTGCCCCAATAGCTTTTTGATTGCTTATATAATTATATTTTATAAAAATATTATTTTAAATTGCAAGCTTTAAGTAAATTTAATTCCTATTCGTGGATAGTTTAATGATTACACAATATCTATTTTAATCTATCGGTATTGAAAAAAAACGAGAAATTTTAATACCTTTTTTAATAACTATTTATTAATTCTTGCAACATCATCGCTCTCGATAGCATTGACGAATCCTTGAATAAGTGTATTAAATTTTGCCAATAATGGTTAGTAAACATCTTTTTCGAAATAATCATTAAATTATAAGTTTGAATTTTTTTTACAGGACCAAGCAGGCATAATCTATTAAAGTGATCATCTTCAGATTTTGGCTTCAGCATTTACTCTTTCGCAGAATAGCCATGTTTTTTTAAATTTCTCTGCCAGTCGTAATCTGGCATTCACTATATGGTATATAGGACAAATGCGAAATGTTCCATAAAACTAAAATCAGCTGATGATCTCTTTTTAAGGATTGTTTTCAATATCTATGGCCGAATCTTATGTTTTTATGGTGTACTAATTTTACGCTATAATCACATTTTAAAAAATGAATTGTTAGAAATTAGAGTAATTTGCTTGTTATGATATCGTGTTTTATATTTGACTGTTTTTCTGCTATTTTTAAATCTGTTTTCCGTAGTTGGCGAAGGGTAAAATTATTCTATTCTGCTTTATACGAGGTAGCTTAGTTTTATCAAAAATACCTTAACGATTCTCTATTACAACGCGAATGAATAAAACCAAATATAATTAATTGTAAATAGATGACTTTATTAATTGTAAATAAATGAATTACATATTTAAATATATTAAATTTTATCGTACATTGTATATTTTTACATGCCATCTGTGTATTTTAAAGAGTGTTGAGCAAATAAATTATGACTTGAGTTGAATTGTATGTATTTTTTTTCAATGGATTATTATTATTTATTTACATGTTTTTTATGCAATTGATATGTAAGTCACAGCCTAATAGGCTTATTGGATGCTCTCAATGGTCTGGTCTATTTACTATATGACTGGCTTAAGAAGCCTTGAATAATTCTAGAGGACCTCTAGCGGTTCTATACTCATTTCTATCGAGATCACTCAGGTCAAATCCATTAATGAATTGATATTCAATATTTTTAACACCCATTGTACAATGTCAAGGCTCTTATGAAAAACAGATTAACCTACTTAGATATAATATTTTTATTATGTTTCTGTGCTACAGGCATGTATAATGTAAAGCTATATACTTACATAGATTCATGTCGTTTATTGTGATAAAAAAAAATAGGTTTCACGCCTAATAGGTAACAATTTTACGTATTATAAATATTTGAATTAGGTACTTAGATCAAAAGATTATGTGATAATATTTGCTGTATTTTAAGTATTCTTAGGTGTAAGTTTATAAATTAAGGTAAACAGTTGTGTTAACGGATTACACAAAGGATCTTCATCTTTTTTAAAAAAAATTCTAGAATATAAACATGCGTCATCGTTGACGTATATGAAGAATAGAAGTAGACCCAGCACATACCCTTGAGATACTCCAGTAGGAATACTCATACTCAGAGCGGTTGTACTAAAACTTTTATATTATCTGTTACAAGGGCGTAGTTTTAGCAAATAATTACCGTTACGTATTGTCACAATTAGGTCAAAAGTAACGAGCATAGTGTCAAATTTATCGAACCGTAAAAACCACAATTAGATAACGTGTTGCGTTAAGTATATCTATTAAAGGATTGAAGGTTTCAACTAATGGGAGCCGGTGTTGTACTGGAATTTTATTACCAACTAACACCCCGTCCTGGCTTTACACGATTAGAAAGTTATAATATTCAAAAAAAGACCTAATCTTTCGAGTGGTGTAATCGTATTATTAAATATAAAGTTATTGCATTACTTTAATTATAACATTAAATATTATGACTGTTCATAAAATGTAAAAACATAATCATTTTAAACGTCTCATGTAATTAGGAATGTGAGCACCTTTTTGAATAACCATTTAACCAATTACACATCATTATAATAACTATGAAACAAGAAAAAAAAATCCATGACATCAGACTTCAATCGGGTTTCACTTTGAATAAAAGAAGTAAAATTCGGTTTTAATATGATTTTATTTTCACACCAAACATAGCGCAGTACGGCTCGTCTATTCTTGATGCAGGCTAATCGAATGATGGATTACCAGCACGATTAAGACGTGTAATTGTAAAGCTAAGCGCTAAGCCTTTATTAACAACGCAGTCAGATCGTGAGATTGTCGCGCGGCGCGGGATTAAAGACGATGGCTTACTAATCCAACCATTACATACAGATATTAATGCATTAAGCTATGTTCTGCGACAACTGGAGGGGATTTTTAATTGAATGGCATTTATTAGGCTTTATATGCATCTTCCTTCTTGTTACAATACTCCAAAGCTATTGGTATATGACAAAATATGGTCTAACTATTTTGTCAGGATAGCATCGGACAATTACCATCGTTTTGGCAAATTCTTATGAGTAATTAAGTACCGTAAAGATAAGCATGCTTAAGATCTTCTTTAGTTAAATATATGTATGGAAAGAGAAATTTCAACCATAAACAGTGATCTATTCAAAAGATTTGAAAATGTAATGACGATTACGCAATTTACGTGGGTACCTATTTTTAGAAATAACAATATAAATTTAATATTGACCGTAGATAATAAGAGTATTAATGCTCCAATCGCTTTTATATCCGTTGCAAAAGCCTCAATTTTTTTTAATGAAACGAAGCTTATCCTCCATCTCATTTGCGTGAGCTTTTTCGCTAAAATTATTCAATTTAATGCACACTCCGCAATTTTTCGCCCATTATCGCCCACTTCAGCCTAATCCGGAATAATTTATTATTGAACCTCATTTGTTATGGAGAATCTAAATTGCTATTGAATCCAGGTGCTAGCTAATTGTTGGAGGACGTGTTTAATTTTAATAGGTTGGTCAGAGGAAAAACACTGCAAAGTTCATATTTGTTTTATTCTATCTCTTTGTAACATATTTTTAGCGAATAAGAAAATGTTAATGCCTATAAGAAACAGATAAAATAACAGGAACACCGTCTCTAAAGTTAGAACATAACCCCACCAAGTTCTCGCCCCATCAGGAGGTGGTCAGGGGTAGCTTTAAAGGCTCTTCTTGAAATGGTCTTCAGACTTTGCGAAAATAACACATCTCTATAAGCAAATATGACTCATGTTCTAATGTCAAAAATACAACTAAACTATCAATAATCATCTATCTTGTCTAACAACTACTTAATTTCAAAAACTCACTCTATTATCAATATAAGGACAATTTGAACTATTTTTTATGTAAGCATTCAATCACATGGCTCACAAATAAGCTGAAAAATGGTATAAATTATTCGCAACCCAGTACAATTTACCAAACTTTTTAGTTAACCTACTCGCACATCACATACAAATCGCAATTTTACAAACAAGCTGTTATAAATCAAAGAACTGTAACGACTAATGTTAATAGGCTTCTTAATTATTAAAACAATGACAGTCTGACCCTCAATCTGAGCGCGACAATACAGTCGGAGGGCGTCACTGACTCGTTTACATGACAAAGTCTTCCTCTACGCTGTTGGGGCGACATAATTCAGACCCTACCCTTACTACCATCCCTATAGATATATCTTGGGCAAAACAAGTTACTTTTATATTGATACTTTCTTTCTTATTACGTAACAAATTTTTGTTTCAATTCTATTTTTACAATAAATCAATGATAAATTGAGTCGATCTATTCATTCATTTTGAGTCATAAAGATTTACATATGGGTTTTTTTATCGATTGTTGGAGCGACTAGCTATATGGAAGTAGAATAAAATCAAGGGCATAAAAATACTTATAAATATATTTTTGCCATTTATTATTAATGAGTGGTGATTTGGATATAAGTTTAAGAAAGTAGTTAAAAAAAAACCAGAAATCGTACCCACATATGAAGTTGATATAAGAAGCGGTCCGTAAATATTGTTTCACGTATGTTTTTCACAATGATTTACAGATTTCTACTTTAATAAATCTATTACTTTTCCTATAAAACTGACTTACAAGACATTCTTTATAATTAACATATTAAATACGATATATTATCGAATTGCAAATGAAATCCCATCTACCATTACAATGGTAATGGCGCAGTAATGGCTCGTCGGGTTAACGTCAAACGGTGCTTAATGTTGTGGAATATTATTTTACTGCGACACAAAAATATATCTTGTGATCTTTAGTAAGTGTTTATTGGGTATATGATTACTTTCAATGGCGGTTTTGCTTTTGAATGATATGAAAACTGCCTTTCGAGTTCTTTTTCAATTATATAAGTAGCTGTTTTATGCTTAAATGTTAGATTGTTTTGGTGAAGTACTGAATTAGTTTGCATGAGAGGAGTGATACCATGTTATAAAATATGCCTTTCTAATAATGGCATTTTTGAGAAAAGTTATTATATGACCAACTTGCGTCTTTTTTAATGCTAGCAACGTATTTTTGTAGCTTCTCGTTAATAATATCCATAGACATTCAAAATTATGGCGCTCTTAAAAACCCGAGTAAAACCCCATTTCGAACTTTCGAAACTCCCTATTTTATATTAGAAGAATAAATAATTCATTTATGTGTCTAAATACCTATATCTATAATTATTTGTTAAGAAGTGGAGGCATAGAAGAATTGCAGAAATGCAGAGGAACTAATACGAGTATTATTTTATAACATTGTATTTATTATTAAAGGGCATCCTGTTACATATTATGAATTTGTAATAAAATTAGGCCAATCAGGTTGCGGATGCAGGCGCACCAGTGATTTGTTCACGTAATTAATTTAGCCTGAATTTCAATTATTTGCTTTATATGCAAAATTAATTGCGATAATTACGACGAAGAATAAACAACGGGTAATTTTGGTTGTATTGGATTCATGAAATTATGTTTACTAGCTATCCGGCCCGTTTTCGTGTGAGGATTTAACACGACTAAATCTAATTTAACCGACTTCAAAAAAGGAGGAGGTTCTCAATTCGTCTGTATGTATAATATTTTTTCCAAGTTCCAAGTATAACAATTTGAAGTCGGTACGACTTCAAAATTATGAAATAACTCTATATACTAAATGGAAATGTGCATTACTTTGTGGGAAGCAAATTTATTATTGCTTTTTAGTTTGAAGTCGGTTTATTTTTTGTTAAAAATTATTTTATTTAAGACTTTAAACGTACATGAAACTAAACAAGATTTAATATTATATAGAATTTTTTACATAATTAAAAGAAATGTTTGATACACTCGAATACAGAAGAATGGCAAAAAATGAAACATTACACAAAGGAAATGATCCTCATTTATAAATCATAGCGATACTTTATTCAAATATCAAGAAACACTTTAGATGGACTTCATTTCCATAGCTTTTGTGATGGTAATCGATAGCAGGGCCTCCCCGGGGTAATGACTATTTAATATGCCTCATTATAATATCGTCTATCACAAATCAAATAAACATAGAAGAGTAAGATCTACGAATACATTTTAATATTCTCTTGAGCATTCCTATCTTGAAATAACTTTATTCACATAAAAATTTCATTAAATTTGTAATACTATTGCGTTTGCTAAGTAAATTCATACTATTAAGTTTATCAAGTAAAAGCAATGTTCATTAAAAATATTTAAAAAAGCGCCATCTCTAAACAACTTACGCAAACCTTTAATTAGGTAATTTTGTACAAATACCTTTTTAGTTTTAAATAATTTTTCTAGCGTTGTAAGTTAATCATTATTTTTCTTATAATTAAAGATCACGCCGTAGTCCTCTTTAATCATATCAGCAGCTTTTTCCCCAATCATCATGGTGGGCGCGTTAGTATTACCACTGGTTATCTCAGGCATAATGGATGCGTCTACCACCCTTAATCCAAAAACACCAAACACTCTTAACCTTTCGTCAACAACCGATCCCATACGACAAGTCCCTACTGGATGCAACACAGTATTAACTGTATTTAGAACATAACACTTCCAGTATTCATCCGAACCCCAGACAAGGTGGTCACAACCCTTCACATCCAACTTCACGATTTTACCGCCGGCTTTCCTATAAAATGATGTCTTTACCAACCCTGCTATATATTTGACGCCTTTTATTAATTCAAATAAGTCGTGGCTATTTCTTAAATACCCCATATGTATTAACGGTTCGTCGAGCGGATCGTTGCTTTTTAAACTCACCTGTCCTCTAGATAGAGGATGTAGAAGTATAACTGTCGTCCAGTCTATCTCTCGATCTAAATTAGCTTGACTGAATGAGAAGCACAAATTTCTATCATAATGGTTTATAGATTCACACGAATACAAAATACCAACAGGGGCAGTGGCACCAACGCGTATATTAAAGACTTGGAATTGAGGCGTCAAAAAATCGTTTGCGTTATATTTTGTATATGAATATGTGCTGTTTAGTTTGAAGAAACCATCTACTATAGGCAAGGGAAAGGAGTCTAGTTCAGCAGGAGTTAAAAGGTTTTGTACAGCAGTTTGAATGCCTTTACGCCCTGTGAAGACTAGAGGAGCACTGATATGGTCCTGCATATTTTCACCAACAGGTAGATTGGATATTACATTAATGCCGAATTTTTTTAGCGTTTCTTCAGGGCCAACTCCTGACAACATTAGAAGTTTAGGCGTGTCGATTGTTCCAGCTGAAACAATGACTTCCTTTTCCGCATACACATGAATGATTTCTCCTGATTCCAAACGTACAATTACTCCGTAAGTGCGAGCAGTATGAGGGTTTATAAGAAGCTTAATAACCCTTGCAAATTTTGTTATATACAAATTACTTCTATCTTTAATTGGTTTTAAATACGCTTCAGCAGTACTAGATCTCCGACCGTTCGCGAAAGTAAAATGAGGTCGAGAGATTCCTAATCGATCCAATCCATTATTTTCTAACACCCTTTTGATTCCTAACTCCTCAAAAGAATTTAGAACGATTTCATTAGCAGATTCAAAAATGGCATTAGTTTTTGTTCTTGAAATAGCAACGGGTCCAGTTGTACTATGTAGAAATTCGCTTCTTGGGTTTTTAAGAACGGATTCGTCAGTCATTCCTTCAAGCTTTTTATAGTAATGTAGCGCTGATTCCCAGTTCCAGCCTGGTGCTACAGCTTCCCATTTATCAAAGTCTTCTGGTACTCCCCTAGCGTATATTTGAAAGTTAATACTCGATGTACCTCCCAACACTTTTCCACGTGTCATGCGTATATATCCCCCTGGATGTGTCTGACCAACACCAGGATCAAGATAACCTTTGTAATCATAGTCTATTTCTGTATGCGGAAGGATACCAAAGAGACCAGGAGCCTGTAGCAGAAAGAGTTTTTATTATCATAAGTTTGTCACGCTGTTAACTGGTGATATAATTATTAATTAGTAAATTTAAAGCACTCGGATATTCTTACAGCACCTACTAATTTGACAGATATAGACATGTGTAGATAAAGAGAAAAATGATTTAAATTTTTATACCCACCACAGTAGCGACTGGTGGGTCACCTCCGGCTTCTAAAAGCAGAACTCGCCAGTGGTACACCTCACTGAGACGCGCTGCGACTATCGCACCAGCCGACCCAGAACCCACCACTATGAAATCAAAGCTGTCACCGTCTGAAAGAAAAAATCAATATCAATTGTTAAGGACCGGACCAACTCCAAGTTTAGAAGCTGTTTAAAAAAATCTAATATAAAAAGCGTATAATACAATAAATGAATATATAATAGACAAAAACCCCTGGAATGATATTTCTGAACGCTCGTTGGACGGTGATCTTTTTGTGTTGTTGTTAATATTTGTAATTGAAATTGTATCTTTTTATTTTAAAAGAGTAACTCTCAGAGTTTCTTGCCGTTTCTTCTTTTTAGAAACTGCCTTCCGAACCGGTGTTAAATGTTTTAATGTGTTACTATATGTAGCCTAGTTGATAAAAGTTATGTTTGTCTTTAACTTTGACCACTAGTCTACTTTGTATTCTACTTCAGGTATCTATATTTATAAGATATGAAGTAACGCTTACCTTTTATTTGGTAGGAGTCGGGCCAGCCCGCTGGGCTAAATGCCTGTGTTAAGGCAAGGACCCTTAAAATCCATCTCAAACATGACTGCCAGTAGCCACTCGATTGTACATAATCAAGCAATTGACCTATCCCGACGTTTATATTCATGATTCATTAGACAAACCAGACTCTTATGTTAAAATATCATTGATTTAAAAAGCCTATTTATAAAATTATGCATTGCAAAATACTGTCGTTTATCCAAGTTATTTTTTTTATTTATCCACTTATTAAGTCAAGCTTGACTTTCTTATAATTATTTATAATAAGTTGGAACGTGGTTACTATTTCACTTATTAGAACGTCTTACGATCTATAAGACTAAAAATATTATGTAGAAGATATCAAATAGATGTATTTGTTACTGTGCGTGCATTAGATTAGTCTAGGGATCTTTTAATTACTTGACGTACATGCAAACAAGTACATTGTTATGATATGATTATTAATATATTTTAGCTGGTTTAAGGTTAATAATTAATTATGTTTGATCATCTCAATTTATTTGTTGCATCATTACGAACCGAATAGTATGTCTTAGCTAGTTTTTACTCGCAACTTTGTTCGTCTTATTATTGTTATGTACATACGTGGAACTTATTTTTAATCCTTACTATTATATTAAATGTGAGTAAGGATGTTTTTTGCGTTTTCACGCAAAACTACTTGACCGATCATCGTGAAATTTTACACATATTCTTGGAGGTATCAGAATGAACAGTTATTTGACAAGGTCGATATTTTTTTGAACGTTTGTAATAAAACATTTTTTTTTATATTTTATTTTTAGTGATTTAGGGTTTTATAGAAACAAACTTAAGTCACTCAATATGTTTTTTTAACTCATATAATTTTGGTGTTATTAAAACAGGCTTTTAAATAACGTAGGTCATTTTTGTTATTTAAGGAATTCTGTAATGTTTAAAGAATAATAGGTCTTAAGTTCTTAAGTCAAAACTAAATGCTTCAGCGCTTGAAAAGGTAAATAAATTTAAAAGAAACAGTGATCCTTCAATCAATCTGCTAATAGTACAGGATCGGGAATAGGCCCGACCTTCTCCTATTTTTAACTTGATAAAATTAATTTTATTCTTAAAAATTTAAGCAACTTTACTGTTAAAGTTTTAAATTTTATTTAATTTATTAAAACCTACTTATCCTACTTAAATAATAAATGTGAAAGTATGTGAGAATGTATGTATGGATATATGTTTGTAATTCTTTCAACGCAAAAACGGCTGGACCGATTTAGTTGAAATTTGGTATGTAGATAGGATATGCTAGAGTACATAGTTTTTACCCCAGTATAGCCCGGAGAACAGGAACTAGTATGTATAACTTATACAGGTATATTCTTTTCTAACGCAAACGTGAATTTAGTTTAATTTTCTAATACTGTATCCTATACATATGTTGTTTGGAAGAAATGGCTCATAGCCCAGACCATTTACAAGTGGGGTATGTATTTCTATGGCCTTTATGTAACTTTATATATAATAAATAGTTGGGTGAAGGTCGGTCCCAAGCCAGATCTCGAGCCATAAGTGTATTGTTTGGGAGCTCGTTTGTCTAGCTTGCCCGGATTTAGGAGCAAACTGAAATCGACTCACCTGTTTTCTTAAAATTTATTGCTTAGCGATTTTCTAATACATTCCGTTTTATTTACTTTGGATAGAGTGAAGTTAAATACTCGAGTGAGGGAGGATGTGAACTTTAAGGTTAATGTCTAGGTAACACACTTTTGTATGAATCGTTGTATATATTTTTTATTAATAACTTTGGAACGTTTGCTTTACGGGAACAATATAACAGGTTATATATTTTTAAAGTTTACAATAAATACAGATAATACTGTTAAATTATTATAATTATATAAAATACTATTACTATATGAGACAGCCGTTATACATTGTCATAGTATGTACAAAGTTTTTTATAAAAGATTAGATTGTTTTTATATTGATGCATATATTATGCATGAATTAAAATATAAAGCTTCCTCTTGAACCATTCTATCTTTTAAAAAAACCACATGAGAAGCCTAGTTATAAAGATGACAGCATACATAGGAAAGAAAGGGACAGAGAAAGCGACTATGTTTGACACTATGTACTATAATAGTGATGATAAAATAACGAAGCTGGAAGTCCTTTGAATAGACACATCAATCGTCACGCCGGGCCATAACTCCTGGATCCATCGGCGAGATGAGAGCGGACGCGTGTTATTTATGCACGCGCCCTTACGAGATCACTGCGCACTGAATCTGATTGAATTTCCCTTGTGCTACGTGACGAGCGGAGCGGGCGCGATTAGCGGCTTATACAGCTTGTGGATGTTTCTTGATATTTTTTGTAAATTCTGCGAGTGGTATATGGAGATATTTATAGGTAGTAGAGGCGTTTCTTTTCTTTATATGTTAGAGTGTGTCTTAGACCACACAAACCGATGATTAGCTGGTGTAGTGGTTCAAAATCGTATTCGTTAAATATATATTATAACTTGCATTTGATTGCTACAAAATGTTGATCCCATTCAACCCAACCTAATTAAATTTCTATGGCCTAATACATAGATCGTGTTTTAGTATTTCAATTTCTTATGTATGCCTTTGCATCTCATACTTAATAAGGAATGAAGTTATTATTTCTTACGAGTATTTCATTATCATACTCAGCATTATCTAGTCCTAAACAGAGCTTGTGGCAACTATATTTAACAGATATATTCTACCTACATATGTAATTTATCCGTTAACACCAACACATGCTGAGTGGAATACCTTTACCAGAGTAACACTGTATTTTTCTCTTTTCCTACCTGTATTTGTTATTTGTTTACTTGTTAAGTGTGTCTTGTATAGTCTTTTTTCTGATGTGTGTGTGATTGTTCTGATGTTCGGGATTAAATATTTATTTCTTTCTTTCAATACCAATATTTCCAACTAGCTGTTGCTTGCGACTTCGTCCCCGTCGGATCTATTTCTATTATTATGTTATAGTGAGTCAATCTTAGAAGGTCTATTTTCTATACTGTCGCGAACTTTTTTTTAGATCATTTAAAGAGGAATAATTCTTTCATTCATATTTCTTGGTATCTTGAACCGTTTTTGCAGCGCACGCAAAGGAAGCCCTCAAAGATGAATAATTTTCACCGTTTTTTCTACATTTTCCATTATATCTTCGCTCCTATTAGTCGCAACGTGATGTTATGAAGCCTTAAGCCTTCCTCGATAAATTGTCTATTCAATAAAAAAAGAATTTTTCAATTCGAACCAGTACAAACAAACAAACTCTTCAGCTTTATATATTAGTAATAGATTTACAAGATTCCGCGTCTCTCGTCACCGACAGCGCCACGCATTTTGTTCCGCGGTAGTGTATTATTCACCTGAATTGAGAACACACTTTTTCTCCGCCACATTACATCTGCACTCGAAATAAACTCGCAATTACTTTATCTTGCGAATGTTCCACAACTTTCTGGAGCAAATGAGCTTATTAATAAATGATACTGTTACAATCCCTGTTAATAATAAACTGCACAGAATCTCTGTGTTACTTTTGTTTCAGTTTTTATAAGGTTTTTACGAAGACATTTACCGTTTGAGAAATGATTAGATTAACTCAATCTAACATCTAACATTACGTAATTAAAAAAAATCGCCTCCTAAATATTCTATAATTTTATTTTATACTTTGATTGTTAAATTTACTATTCCTTATCAAGAAACCTCGTCAAGTGGCTGTAAAATATTTGCATAATCAATCAATATGGATTGCCGGACCTTACTAACAGAATATAATATATAAGTAAGAAAATAATTTTGCACCGTACCATCACTATATTATTTGATTCTTCTTATTTTAAATCATAGTATAATGTTGCTATAATAATTGGAAGTAAAGCCGTAATTATGCGTTGTATAATGTGTATAATGGTATATGCTTCCAGTGGATATAAAATATATTTCTTAAAAAAATATAAAAAACACATAATACGCAATTTTTAATAGCACACCTTTGCTTAATTATTTCGTCAGGCGCAACCAAATATTTGAATATTTATTTTTAACACTTATTATATAAAAATAGCAGCGTTAGCTTCTACAATAAGTTTTAGAATTCAATTCGCTGTTATAAGGTTTTAAGTGCAGAGAGAGTTGGTTTAAGCCGGGTAGGAAAATTGTACCGGGAAATTTTACCCGGGTTGTGTGGGCATCAGTCGGGGCCGCTAAATCCACTTAGAGTATCGCTTTGTACACGAACCGTGGTATGGCTTAATACTTATAGTTCTGATTCCGTTTGACGGTTAAATTCGTGCCTTATATTGTTTGGAGAGAGACGTAAGTGGTTTTTGGTTGGTAAAATTATAATTATTTATAAGTAAGAGGAGGGTTATCATCAAGGTGGTCATCATCACGTAGCTGTTGATGGTAAGCATACAAACACGAATTACTGTTGAGATTTTATAACTAAGGATCTTGTACTGTCCACTTCATAGACCACTTTACTTATGGCCTGGTAGCTTCAATCTTTCCTTAGAGTAATAGCCACCTCGCGGCTACTTAAGTGATCATCCATCCAATATATTATGTACCTGTATATCTTAGAATATTCAACCAATAAAAATTCAATGAGCTGCTTTTTTATGTGACATTTCATTGTATTCTCAGCTTCTGGTATCAGCCTATCTGGGTTACATCAAATTCAAAAGACGTCCGTGCGAAAAATTATAATAATATATCAAAAATCAGTATTTAGAAGCTCTACTCCGAACACAATCGATGTCGATTTTTATTATTTTCGATACAGTTTTTGAGCAACTTCGAATTAATATAAAAACTTTTTTGTTTCTGTTTCGATAACATTCCGATAAACTGATGTGCGATCCGATTCTTTATTAGAGTATATTAAATCTCATAGCTCGGTTAGCAGTATCAAAAATTTTCGATATCGACGACGATTGCATTTGGAGTAGCTACTCAGCATTAACAACTTAATAACATCAAATAAATCAAGTATCTGTGAGAAATAATACCTGTAATTATATTCAATGACCTCATCTAACCTTCTAGATAACACGAATATACTCAACAAATCCTTATCCAGACAGAATGATATCATCTAGCTATATTACCAACTAAACTATTAACGGCGAATGAAATATATTATTATGCATATCTTATTTCGCGACGATTTATAGCGATCCCGGACACTTTATTACGAGGGTGAGCTCGCATGTGTTATGATATAAATTATTGAAAAGTCTTGCAATAAAATCGGTTGTTATCCGGGGAGGCGACATGTTGCGAGAATGTACCAACTTCTGAATAAACTGCGTTACTCTGTGCTGGGGAATGGTGTCGGTGTTAGCCGGACGGAGTTTGTATAACTTTTTTTTGAGGCCAGATATTAACTTAGTTTGTACTGTATCCACTAGGTATGTAGTTATAGCATTAGGAACTTCATAATAATCTTCATATGAGGCCCTTTGGTTTGAGGTTATTTTTAATATAGTAGTGTTTTAAACAATTCGATTTTTGTTCTTAATATTGTTTAGTTTAGAATAATAATATTTGACATCGGATAAGTTTCATATACCTACGTACGTTTTTAAATACATACATATAATACGTAGAATAGGACCCCAGAAAGAATCTATACTGATATATAAAGCTGAAGAGTCTGTTTGTTTGTTTGTTTGAACGCGCTAATCTCAGGAGATACTGGTTCGAATTAAAAAAATATTTTTTTATTGAATAGACAATTTATCGAGGAAGGCTTTAGGGTACAAAATATCACGCTGCGACTAATAGGAGCGAAGAAATAATGGAAAAAGATTTCGACGGGGACGAAGTCGCGAGCAAGTAGTAGTACATAAGAATAGCGACCACTACTCTTGGCATTAAATGCCAAGATGTGTTATTAGTGTAAAGTAATTTTGTATAATTAAAATGTGTTATATAATCTAATTCAATAATAGTACATGTAAGAAAATAAAAACATAAGAAATAAAATATTAAAATTAATTATTAATTTATATAAACGCTAATGCTTGTAACTTAGTCCAAAAGATTTTTTCTATAAACGTATTTACGATCAATACTAGTTATATGACAGATATTTGCTCGCCCTTGTAATGAACGACGCAAAGGGTGCTGGCTTTTCGGAAAATCTCTTGAAACTTACAAATATACTTAGTTTTTTTAAGAAAAATGTATTGTAAATCATTACATAGCATAAAACACTTTTTGTCTGTCCTTATGTATGTTTGTAACTTTAAAACTACGCAACTGATTTTCATCGTTTTTCCTACCAGATAGAATGATTGAAGTGGAAGGTTTATTTGTTTAATACGTGTTCTAGTTTCTTCTTTATTTTTCTGCTTAATGGGTACAGTTTATGATACTCATAATAAGATTTTATAGTTATTAAAGTATTATTAAAAATTACTGGCACTATGAGACCCGGTGCAAAGACAAAATTGCTAGTACTGCCCTTCGACTAAGTAATTAAAAAAAATCATGGAGCATTAAGGACCTCCTAAGTTTTAATCTTTGTAAACAATGGTTTGATTCAAAGAGTTTATTACACTTTAAACAAATATATTTCTATGCATGATTATTGTAATGGTTGTTGGTATTAAGTGGGTACATGAACCATTGTATTTTGAAAAAGCAATTATGTTACTTTATTTCCAGTTTCTTTTTTTAGAAACTACTTTTTGAACCAAATGATTCAACAGTCTACGAGTATATAAGTATACTATACGAGTATAAGTAGTTGAATAAAGATATACTTACCTATTGGAGTTTAAGTATTACTATGACTATACAGACGAATCCGTGGGCAACAGCTAGTACATATTAATACTGCTTAAAATGCAAACTAGGTTTTATTTGTAAATTACCTCATTAGGAACATGTAGTTAATTAGTCTTATCATGTATGTCAAATTTAATCTTGCAGCTCACAGCATCGCTTATCACATCCGTTTCGTATGTTTATTTGTTAATAATTTTTAAATGTCATGGTACTCATTCCTTTAGTGGTAGAACTTCGGGTACCAATAAATACAAAAAAAAATATTGCTGCATAGTTATCAATATGTCTATATGTCTAGTATTTCTGGTAGTAGCCGTTTGGACCGTAAACTGAAGACGGATGAGCGGTCTGACGAAACTCCCAAGATGTCTAGTCGCATACCTAGACAAAAAAAACATATAACTGTCACTCATCATATTATCTTATGTAACTATCATACATAGTCCTTCTTTCGATAAATAAAATAAACATCTATCTCAATATCTGGTCCATCTAAATTTTGCGCAAATATTCATTTTTCTCGTATTCATGCGATATAGAAAACACGTGTAATCCCACTATCATCAGAAGTGGGCGAGTCAGCGCTCGCAGGATTATCCCAGTATCCAACAAAGATTTATTGTGTCCAGCTAAGCCAAACTACTTGCAGATTACGGACCCTATTCCTGTCTTTTAGTTTGAGCGAATTGATTTGGACGAACATTGAGTCCATACAATAAATAAAGCAAGAGCAAAGGTTGCTCCAACTTGACTGAGACAAAATTTTTAGTCTCAAAATTTCGCAACGAAGGTTTTCCAGTCAAATGTGTTTGAATGTTGTCAAAACAATTCATAAAACCTACATTTGGTGTTGTTCCGATCAATGCTTGAATAATAGTCGAAGCCTTCGTAGAATATACGAACGAAATGTTTATTCAAAAAGTACTAACCGCTGCGAATTCTAAAAAACAGAAAGCAACTGCCAGCACAAGATAAGACTTCAAATGAAAAATAAACGGACGAAGAAATCCAAATAAATATGGAATTCACGAGAAAAAGTTCCCCGAACGAAAATAGATCTCAGCGTGTCATTTGAATAAACGATAAAATTTCTTTGAAGCTCCTTTGTCACAAAACAACTGCATTCATTGTACTACGAAATCGAATTTAAATTCCTGTTCACAATACACCCCGTACATCTTCCACAATTCAAAAGATGAAAGAGCGCGAAAAAGTATAACCTCCAAACTTATTTAACCGACACGTTCTATGCAAATTTCACTTTTATTCCGTTCGGGAAAGGAATTAAATTAGCATGATTTATAGCAAATATTATCTGTGGCACTGTGGTTAGGAGTTGAAGTTTATTTTTTATTATTTCTTTTATTTTATTGTCAGGTACAATGGCCAGTAATCGTGGGCTAACTGCGGAAATTCCGGCATTCAAAGCGTGTAAAGAAATGGCTTTTACTGCCTGTTTTTCCCGCGTTTTACATTTAAGGTTATGTCTTACGAATTATAGGCTATGAATTTTTATTTGGAGCCGAATAAGGTTATGTTTAGGTATATAAGATATTAAATAGCATTGGTAGGTATATTGTATGTATATATAGGTAGCGGTAGTAATTTGTTCAGACACTTATTTGAAAGTGATGTTTGTTCACTACAATCAAAGCTATTATAGAAACATAATAGTGTTAATATGAGTGTTTTAGAATCATGTCGCCATATTTTTAAATGACCCATGGTTGTATAGTACGTTAATAATGACTGTTTTTTTTTTAATATTTTTCAGGCAAAAAAGTCGATACAATATGTTTAAATGATTTTAAAAATGGCGTTTAACACGTAAATAGCCGCTAAAGTTCTTGTTTAAAAAGTTACTACTTCGAGAATAATTTTAAGAGGAAGGAAAATGATTCGTTTATAGGCTAAAATAAATTGGAACGCTTTATTTGGAAATAACGTCACAACTATACTTACGTAGGTACAACCGACGGAAGCAAAGAATATCATGGAATGTACAACCTGGGGGTAGGTCTCTTTCGCAGGAGACCGACTGGGTGTGTACCCCCACAGTGCCAGACATTCTACCGCCTGAACAGTGACGTGAAAATGTCACTGTGCTCCGGTCTGAAGGGCACTGTAGCCAGCGTAATTACTGGGCCAATATGTCTCAACATCTGATGACTCAAAGTGGGGAGCGTCGGTGTAGTGCACCCCTGCCCGGAGTTGGGCTTTATAGCAAAGTTCCTGGTAACACTGCATTGCTATGGGTTGGCGTAACTCTTACCATCAGGAGTGCGTCCAGCTCGTCTCCCCTCTTCATAGTATAAAAAAAAACTGTTTATCCCTAATTAGACGATCAATGTTAGTCCAAAGATTTTTCGACATTATGGTTCCACCAACATGTCACATGGAAAATGGCTTACCATCAGTCATTAAGTGATCGGCCTTCGATGGTAATGGTCACCAGCATATGATGTGATTTGAATATAACATGTCTATGACGATTAACGTTCCTGCGAGTATGAAAAGCAATTATAACTGAGTTTTTGTTAATGGGAAAAATATTCGTTAGCCTTTGGAGGAGGTATGTAGACGTATTTTGTATTGTTCATTGTTTAATTTCCTTTTTGTTTTTTGTGATCATATATATAAACAGAGTTCTCAACAGTCTCTTTGTGTATTTATGATTAATATTAAAATTGATGCTCGCATTATCGGAGTAGTGAAAGCAGAGTTGCGAAGAAATATTTATAACCTCAGATTGAAAACTTACCACTTATCGATCTAAGATAGTATTATAAAAGAATAGTTCAGAGTTATAAACTGTTTTTTAAATATAATGTATTTCGCCAACTAATGCCAGATACAAAATATTTGTGAAAGCTGAAGTACCGCGTATATAATATTATTATCCATATTTATATTATACTAGCTGTTGCTCGCGACTTCGTCCCCGTCGGATCTATTTCAATTATTATATTATAGTGAGACAATCTTAGAAGATAGACATATACTGTCACGGACTTTTTTTTAGATCATTTAAAGAGGAATAATTCTTTCATACATATTATTTTTGTATCTTGAACCGTTTTCGCAGCGCACGCAAAGGAAGCCCTCAAAAATTTTCCATTATACTCGTATCTTCGCTCCTATTAGTCGCAACGTGATGTTATGTAGCCTTAAGCCTTCCTCGACAATTGGTCAATTCAATAAAAAAAGAATTTTTCAATTCGAACCAGAAGATCCTGAGATTAGCGCGTTCAAACAAACAAACAAACAAACTCTTCAGCTTTATAATATTAGTATAGATGTGAAAAAATCTCTGTCTGTCTCTCTCGCTTTCACACCAACAGTACTAAACCTATTGTAATGCAATTTGGTACACAGACAGTCTAGAGCCTGAAAAAGGACGTATATAGTACGCGTCACGAATCTTTAGCGCTGAACGAAACCTGCGCAGAAGTCAAAAATAAGGTATCGAGGTAGCGGCGCGGCGCGCGGGGCGCGTGATCGTCGGGTGCACGAGCGTTGATTGGTTGTCCCAGTCGTGTTGTCTTTCTCGCACCAATACGACAATTTCGAGCGCGATTCTACCGATGCGCAGCTATTCTCGTCAATCGCTAAACATAATTGACGCGTACTATACTTTTTAACTGGAAAGAAAGGGTTGAACATGACAGTCCAAGCGGACAGAGTCGCGGGCAACAGCTAGTAGCCTCTATACTCTATAAGTACAACTTGCAAACACATGTATATAGGATTCTAGGGAGACATTAGTACCGTCAACATATTATAGCGAATCTAAGTACGACATGCAAATAAATTTATCTAGGATTCCAGGATACAGCGGCTATGCTCATATAAAGTTCAGTAGTTAACCATGAACTGGAGGTTAGTTAAATGCTGTTTTAAAGTAATTATGTATCTCCTTAATGAGGATGTTATAAGCTTGACTTGGATCTACTAACTAGCACAAAGGTAGGAAGATTTAGTGTCTGATAGTTTGTTTTATAAACTACAATGGATTAAAATAGTTTTGTTATGAATTTAGTAGCGAGATATTTTTATACAAACCAGATGGCCATACGCCGATAAGAGAACATTTTGTAAGATTAAATATTTTAAAAATAAAATTTAATATTTTTTTTTGTTTGATTCGTTCGTGTGTTTTATCTGTGCGTATTAATTGCTTATTAATGATAGCTTAGGACTTATGTTTTTGAACGCATTCTAAAACAACAGATTAAATTTAAAGTATATTATAATTTATTAATTATTATTTTTTAAATTATTATTTTTTAATATGTGGGTAAATAAGGAGCGTAGCTAGTACTACTAACATTTGCAATACAAAGTCTCATTATTTAATTACTAGCTATTGCCCGCGACTCCGTTCGCGTGGACTTTCATATAAACTGTGACCCTCCCTTTCCTCCCGTATAATCCTCAAAAATTGTAGCCTATGTGTTATTCTGATGTATAAGCTATATTGTGGTAAAGTTTCATTCAAATCCATTCAGTAGTTTTTACGTGAAAGAGTAACAAACATCCATACATCCATACATCCATACTTACAAACTTTTGCCTTTATAATATTTTTTAATTAATTTAATTTAATTTAATTATTTATCTTATCAAAGAGAAATAATTAAATAATTTAAAACATTACCAACTTGTTCGAGAATGTTCCATACGTTCAATGAACTCTAATGCAAGTTATTAATTATCAGAAGTCTTACAGCATATCATAATTAATTTTGTAATACTATGACGATTTAAATGTATTACTATAGATACAATAGTCTAGTAACTAGTTGAATAAAGATACCCTCCTCCTTTCTGAAGTGGGTTAAAAAAGTTTAACTCGGCACAGTGAGAAAAATGCCTTACTATGTGTAGTGAGAGTGAAACTAGGTTGATACATTTTCCGATAGAAAGCCAACCGGTATTACCTTATCGTAAATCTAGTTTTCCGTTATAATGAATACTTGTATGTAAGGCTGTGTTGCCACTACATAGAGTTACTAAAAATATAAATCTTTTTTCATATATATTCCGGCATGGTTTTGAAACTGGATGATGTCTTTTGACCGAACGAAAATTTGCTTATACGGTAAAATTTTTAACGTGGATTTTATCTCCTAACTCAGTTGAAAATATAATTTATCCTAGGGTTATTTATATAATAAAAAACCGAGTCTTATTTTTTGCTGTAACGAGTACCTATTTTATAAATTTGTGTAGATACTAGTCTGTTGGAATCATTCTCTACACTAATTATTTAGGGCTAGAATATATTAATTCTATCCTTTCCGCTTTTAACCGACCGCAAAAAGAAGTATACAGAGAAAAAAGTCTTATATCGTAATTTAAAATATCCAATAAATGCATATTTTTAATCTTTGTGTTTAAATTACTTAGCGATTAATTTATATTTTATAAAAAACAACAGAACCCAAATATCCGTTCAGGTTAGCAGTAGGGTATCAAATATAGTGTAATATTAACCAGTTATCAACATGTGTGTATGTTATGATTACTCAATCAGTTACACTCGGTTTGCCGCGCTGTTAAGTTTGACTTTTCGCTTGTGTTTTATTGTCTGTGACTGCGTTATATCGTCTGTGGTAATTTGACACTTGAATTTAAATAATTTATTACCGTCTGTAAGTATTTTTTTGTATACTAATATTATAAAGAAGTTTGTGTGTTTGTTAAATTGTGGGGGGTAATGTCGGGATCTACTGAACCGATTTTAAAAAAATTCTTTCACCAATAGAAAGCCACATTATTGCTGAGTGTCCTAGGCTATATAAAAAACCGAAAGATCATAAAGGATTATTAACATTATGCCTAACGAAGGTCAGCTAGTTTGTTTTAAAAGTACATGCATCTAGAGTTAAGAATATTATTATTGAATTGAAATTTTATAGTTTTTTTTTGTAAGTCGTACAATACCTTTATGCTTTTTCTATAAAAATACATTATGCAGTTGTAAAACTTTTTATTTAACAAGGAATATTATACAGTATCAATCGCTTTATTAGGTCTAAATAAATAAAGTTTCATTACTTGTACAATTTTCTTGTAATAACGCGAACTATTTTGATGATTAAAGGCATTGAAATTAGAAACGGCATATTAACAAGATTTCGTTAATAAATAAATTGACTTAAATAATATTATGCTTGCTGTATAATATTATTAACCATTAATCATTAACAATTGTATTACTGGATATATTTTCTATGTTTTCCGCAATCCCTTCGGGATCAATACTTTTGCAGCGACAAAATTTAAAGTCAAAAACTCTTCAAAACTCATGCAGAATTACTATTACAACGTAAGTTGAATTATCAGACTAATTAAAGAAATCACAAGCGGTTCATAAAGTCGATTAATTTTATTATGAGTGTTTTGACCGAGACTCCAAACCCAATGTTATAATCCAGTGACCTTGAGAGCGTTGGCGAGAACGTTACGCGCTGTCGTTCTCCCATATTATTTTACCTCTTATATTCAAACAACCGCATCCATTCAATAAACAATATAAACAATTAGTAACACAAACACTATGTTGTTGAATGAACACTATACTTTAAATTGTAAACGCAAATAAACTGCAAATTGCAATAATAATATGTGAATCATAACGTGCTACCTTCTCGGTGAAGCGATGTTTTGACTCGCGCGCTTGACGCATGCGCGGTGTAATCCGGCTAAATTGGAATGCACGGTATGTAGTGCATCATTGTGAATTGTCGTACATTTTAATTTAGTAAGGTTTTACGTAATATGTGTGTTTCAAGTTTATGTGCTAATTCTAAGGTTTAAGAGCTAATTTTGCTTGGCAAAAGTTCTCGGTTCTGTTTGTTTATACATTGTATCTAGGTTAGTAGTAGATTTTTGTGAAAATCGAATTGTTCTTATGTATGTTATGCGTAACAAATTAAAATACCGACGAAGTTGCTTGCTCGTTTTGTTAGGTTAAGGCTTAAGCCATCTTTTATTATTTTATTTTTAGTTACTAAGCAAGCTTGTTTTTATTAAGATATTTTAACAAAGCTGATGCTACAATAGTACAGAAGTAAATTTAGTAGGCTTGAAGGTAGGTATTAAACATATCAAATAACTCTGTGACTTCGAGAAACAGTCAGGGTTATTAAATTAGCGTTTTTATTATAACAGAGATGTAATCAAAATACAGCTGCCTAACCGAACTTTGCGCATGCGTAATAAGGGTCACATTACTTTGGAAATAGGCTAATGACCTTTACGAAACTTTCATATTAGGACAAAACATAAAATAAATTTGTCATACTGCCTATTGGTATATTTTTACCTATTTCTTTTTTATCGTGTATTATTTTGAAGTTTTTTTATACATGGGATGACATAATATATTATAATAGGTAACGGGAAAATTCAAATAAAGTTTAACACCTCGTCTTAACTAACAACCAAGTTTTTATCAAGGATTTGTTTTACTCTCAAAAATAAAATGGATTGATATTGTAAAGAAAGACACTAATATTACTCTTATTTCAGGTCTGTTTGTGGATCAATCGAATACAAATGTATGAAGTAGCCAGGCGTAGAAAAAATGTGACAATGTGGAGGCTAAAATGTATATGTTTGTCCCTCTGCGCTATCGCATCGTTGCAAATGTAAGACAAATGCTGAACGCGCGCTCGTTCTTTATCCTAACCTGTATCAGTTTCGCTATATCAGTCTGCTGGATCCAATTCGTGGATAAACCTAACTACCCTCCACCCAACGAAAGCTTAATACAGGAGGCTTTAGAAAATGTCGCTCGCGATTACAGATATGCAGAAGTGTACCGCAAAACCGAAAGACTGCCGAATGATACCAAGTTTATCCTCCTATGGACTCCAGAAGACATCGCGCCGTTCTATTTCTTCGGAACAGGACAAAGAGGTTTCATACGACGGAACTGTTCCTTTATAAACTGCTTTGTGACGTCAGACAGAAATCTATTCAACGGGGATACTACTAAATTCACAGCCATCGCTTTTAATGGACGATCCATCACTACTATGACGAAATCCCAACTTCCCAAACATAGATCGGCAAGCCAGAAGTATATCTATTTCAATATGGAATCCGCAGATAATTATCCAATGTGTGCTCCGTATTTTGACGATTTTTTCAACTGGACATCAACCTACCGACTAGACTCTGATATACCATACCCGTATATACAAATTAGAAAACTGGATGGTCAAATAGTTGGACCGAAGAAGGATATGGAATGGGAGGATGGTCCCGAACGAATCACTGAGGATTTGTTCTATAAGATCCACAACAAAAGTAAGGCAGTAGCATGGTTCGTTTCCAATTGCAAGAGTAGGAATAAAAGACTGGATGCCGCTAAAGAGATTAAAAAAGCCTTAGCAGTATATGGCCATACAGTTGATATTTATGGGGAATGTGGTCCTTTAAAGTGTCCTAGAGGTACAGACCACGATTGCAATTCCTTTCTGGAAAAGGATTATTTCTTTTATTTATCGTTTGAGAATTCGTTTTCGGAAGATTATGTAACTGAAAAGTTATTGACGGCGTTGCAGCATGACGTGGTTCCGATCGTATTTGGAGGTGCTGATTATTCCAGGTATGGTTGTGTCAAATTTTTATTTTTTATGATAAAAGCCGCTCCCTCGATTTAACCCGTATTTATTCAACACAAACCTTCCTTTTGAATCGATCTAATGTGTAGTTTTATATAATTAAGCATATGTAGAGAGTAGGGAAAAGCGAAGTTATTTTATATTATGTCATGTTGATTATAAAGCTGTATATTTAAAATTTCAAATATCAGCTTTAGTCTTCTTTTATTTGTTTTTTATGTATAATGTTCTTAGCAAATCTAAGTGAACATGAATTTCTTATCTTTATGGCTTTGAATTTACTCTATGTAATTAGCCGTTACAAGTGAAATTGCGCTTTAAATGAATGGTTAATAACAACATTTCATTAAACTATTTTAAACACCTGACTGTGGCTCTTTATATGCAATTAGATTTTTACTATTCGACACGTTTTATGATTATAGTCATCAGATTTATGTAACTAGAGATCTATAACTGTATGTTCTACAAATAACGACTCTTTCATAAAAAATATATGTTGATATACGTATAATTTCAATTGAAAATAGAAATTTTGCAACGGTGTATTTGGTAAGGAATTTTAGCAACTACATTTTATGAGGCCGTTTTCCTCGGTTATACCCGCGTGATTTCTGTTCCCGGGGCTATACCGGGATAAATAGTATCCTATGTGTTAAACCAGGGTTTAATCTAACAGCATGTCAATTATCATTTAAATCCATTTAGTAGTTTTTTCGTGAAAGCGAAACAAATATCCAAATATCTATACTCACAAACTTTTACAATTATAATATTAGTAAGTTTTTTTTTATTCACAGGTTTCTTCCTCCAGGATCGTATTTGGACGCTCGAGAATTCACCCCAGATGAACTAGCAAGCACCATTGCTACCCTAATAAAATACCCTAAAACATACAGTCATTACTTTAGGTGGAAAAATAATTACCTATATCAAGACCCTGCTAATTCCGATAATGTTTGTGATTTGTGTGCGGCTTTAAATAAAGATGAATCTCAGAAAACGTATAAGTTGTTCAGGCAATGGTGGAACCCTGACTTTGAAGACAGGTGTGGCGAATGACATAGGATTTTGGATCTCATTTTGAAGTTTGTTTGTAATTTTTTGAGCTATGAGTGGCATTTTGTTTTTACTTTGATGTGTCGCTAAAGTACTTTCTTATTATTCTTTGTGAGAAATTTTTATTAATGAAAGATTATTAAAGGAAGATGAATGAGTAATATGTATCTAAAATTATATTATTATAACAGTTTAAAATGAAAGGAGTAAACGATATTATTGTTTCAATTTCTTATAAGTTGACTTTGGAAGCGTACAAATATAAGGTTTTGATATTTGTTTTATGTCATAATTAAAGGTGAAATTTGACCGCTAGGAGTTACACTTTATACATAAATTAGAGATATTGTTGAAAAGTATTATTAAAAAATATTTAACATATTATATTATTATATAGTGATATTATAGTTGGACGGGACTTACGGTGTGGTTGATTTGCATAAAAGATAGCTTTTTTACATGATTTTATATTATTTATCTGTCATACAGATAATATATCAACACACTTTTTTTTTTGACATCTGTCAAAAGATGTCAAATCAAGAAGAAAAGGGACGGAAGATTACTATTTGGCACAAGATGATACTTAACGTACAAAAATATAATTAGAATTGCTTAAAATTTATAATAGTTAAATTACTCATTGAATTAGAGTGAGATTTCATGTATGGAAATTGTAATAATGGTCGTTAAACTTAATAAAACGCATAAGGCATTTTCGGTAAGCACCACGATATGAAATAACTTCAAATATTCGGGGTTGCCTACTGCAGAAAATAGTTTGATCATAGACAAGCCACGGGACATAGAAAGAAATTCTCTTTACTATTTAAATGCTCATAAATAAATTTAAGACAAGAAACTGAAGTCGATGTGAGTTTGGTTTTTTCTTTGATTGTCGTCTATTTCTCTATCAGAGCATAAAACTGTGATATTTTTAATAAGGCAACAATTTGAAATAGAAATACATCATTTATTTTCCGATATAAAGAAAATATTTTTTTTGTTATTACGTGTATAATTTTCATTCGATTTTGTATTTTAAATTTGGTCATTTAAAACTGCAAGAAAATAAATTCCGTTCAAATAGTTGTTTTTAATTTGTGAAAATTTAATTTGATATTTTTACAATAGATTTTTGTTGGAATAAATAAACGGAAAGCATCTTAAAATAAAAGGAGGTATTTTTTGCAGTTTTCTCTCCTTTCTTTATATTTTATAGGTTAATTAAATATTACATAAAAATATTTCATTAGGTATTTAATTTATCTATAAAAATATTTTTAGCAGGTTTTTTATGGTTTATTTCGCAATCTTCTCGAAAACAGTTTTTACTTACGTTAACTTTATTCGTGAATGTCCAACGCCGTATTTTCTCTTAAATATGAATACTATTTATGTTTGAAAATTCATAGAAAATTAAAACAAGTGTTTAAAGTGCTCTTCAATACATTCTAATATGTACTTAAAGCTGGGAAATGCTTGAAACGTTCGTGTGTATTCAGTGTAAATGTTTTTTAATATTTAATATAATATTATAAATGTGTTGGTCTGACGTTGTTTCATTTCAATACCTACTTTAATACTTAATATTGAGATAGAAATTTAAAAGGGTTCCTCTAATTACATTACAGATATAATGAAAATTTACCTTACCTTGTTAAATGGATGAACCTCTGTTTAATCTAGATCTTTTTAGTGGGGAATTTTTTTCTCAGAATTCGAAAAGACTGAGTTGTATCGACCAAAACCCCACCGTGTTTCGATTACCGCAGCGGGAAGAAGTCACGAGTACCACTGCTTAAAAAAACATCAAAAGTAAAAAAATACAATAGGTCGATTTTTATTAAAAAAAGACCCCTATATACCCTTACATTACGTATGAGTATCGCATGGATTTTTTTAAAGACTATTAAAATATAACTTACCTGCGATACATCTAAGTGAAGAATTTTTATAGTTCTATAATTAAGCGTCCTCTAGTGACGAGTCCTGTAAACAGAAGCGATATCTTCCAGACAACAAAGCTTCCACGCGATGCGGATAAGAAACATATATTTATACATACATAGCAATCTAATAAAGTGCTTAAAACATAAAGTTGCGCGAAAATCACTTGTAATATATGTACGACGACCGCTTGGCACAGTGGTAGCACTACTGCTTTCTGCGCGAAGGGTCGTGGGCTCGATCCCCTCACCGGAAAAATATATAAGTCATTTACATTTATATTTTTCTGGGGTCCAGGTGTTGCTTTGTATTATTTGTATGTATTTAAAAAAGAAAAATATGTATTTGTAATTTATTACGTTATCTAGATGCCATAACACAAGATTCTGCTCAGCTTGGAACTAGATGGCGCTGTGTATAAATGTCCTGAAAATATTTATTATTTATGTATATCGGAGCAGATGGACGAAAAGAATAATCAAGATAGTGAAAACTATTTCAATATTAGTTAATTAGTCAAACCTCCTTCGTTTATTAGAATGTTTAAATTTAAACTTAAAAGAATTGTGTGGAATTTTGTCAGTTGCTATAAAAACTTCAGTATTGTGACAATAACAATATATAATCAGTGATCAATGAAGTTTTACTTATTAAGTACCTAAGAAAGAGCCATCATGAAGCAAACAATCATCACCTCAGCATAATTACAACTACTATGACGTCACTCTCTGCGTCATTTATGTGAATATAAACATATATTATAAAGGATTAAAAAAATGAAGGTTTTCTTACAAAGGCTATACACACGACACAAGCAACTCGAGCATCTCAAAAGAAGATAACATCGAACCACTATTGAGACCACCGACTAATTTGGCGTTAGCTCAAAACATTGAAGATAAAGTAACATCAAACGGATATAAGACAAGTAAAACTATAACAAAAGCCACTCCGTCCCACGTCGTTAACGAAAAAACTTTGGGCGAAGTTAATTAGAAAAGTTCCTCACACGTGGCCAGAATCCGCTGAAGTTAGCCTCTTTGTTCGGGAAAGTATGGCGCAGATAATTAAAAATGGAAAACTGGGGAACAACTGATACGTTTGCAAACAAAAAAAAAATTATTCGAAGTCTTTTTTTTCGTTTAATGCTTAAATTAACCTAACCTTCAACTTAGTGAAAATCCCTAAGCTCCTGTACAAGGAACAAATAAAAAATGCCGATAATGTTCATGGGGAATAGTATGTCGCAAAGCGTGACATCGTAGTAGTTGTAGTGATGCCAAGGTAGTGATTGTTTGCTTTATAATGGCTCTTTCTTAGGTTCTTAATAAGTAAACTTCAGTTTGAATTTAAACATTGTAATAAACCAAGGAGGTTCGCCTAATTAACTAATATTGAAATAGTTTTCACTATCTTGATTATTCTTTTCGTCCATCTGCTCCGATATGTACTATGGTAAAATATTTTAATTTAAATTTAGTATATTCAAATACCCCTCACGTATTGGGGGAGACTCGTGACCCAGTAGTGGTGACGTAAATGGGCTGATGATGGTGATGATGATGATATTCAAATAACTCTACTATAATTATTCACTAAGACTTTGCGGGAAAGAGTAGGTACGCAATAGTAGTAAGAGATAGTAGGACACGGTGGGATTTTAATAGACTTGAATTCGATAGTACAACAGGTTTGCATAGTTAAATATGAACAAAAAAACACCTACATTATTAGTGTATTTTGCAAAACTAACAAAAATAAACCATACAAAACCTTAAGTTAACAACAAATACTTATCTTACAGGTACGATATAATAAACGATCTACATAACCCAAATATGATAGTACACAACCTTATCCCTACGATACTAAAGCTATCTATTGAAACACCTCATAAAACTATATACACCCAGTGCCTATAAGGCTGTGCCGATAAAAATCTTCGAATGCGCGAGTGCCTATCGCAGTGATGTCATTACAACCTCCCTCGGGCCTTAAGCGATACTCAACGATGTAGGAAAATGGTAAATGTCACATTTTTAAGGGTAGAAATTTTAGGTACGTATTTTGGTCTTGAGAGGGTTATATTGATATATAAGTAAATGCTTAAATGTTGTTATTAGTGTTGAAATGTGTCCGAAATTATATTAGTAAGTTTTAAAATATTGATAACGTGGAATAGGTATACACATTACTTATTAAAGCAAATATACATAACTAAAGATAAGATTCAAATAATAATAATCAGATGATTTGCAACTAATTTGGTAACATTTCCTCTTACCTTTTTTCCCTTTTGTCACAATACTTTCCTTTTAGCTTGCGACTGTTTATGGGCTGAGGTGGTCACTTACCGTACGGCTAACCTCCTGCTCAATTCATCATATCATTTATTTATTTAAAGTATTTAAAGGGTACACACAATTATCAAGATTTACAAATCAAATAATACCGCCACAATTCAGTCCACTACATACTCAGAATTTAAATATAATTTTAAATTATAGATTTATTTATACATATTTATTGTTTTGAATATAAAAAAAATGGATAAGATAATTATTTATTTCATCACATATCATTAACATACAAACATCCTGCTGCTTCTTTCAAAACAACGTATACGCCATACGACTATTTCTATATCGTTGATAGTATTTCACCTAATATCAGGCAATAGCAGCGCAAATTTTATTCATCAATGTACCGCGTCAACAAAGCAGTAAGTAGATTTGCTCACGCTCGCCTGGGGCACACTCATTCGATTACAGGTTGTATAGAGTGCTATACGACTAATAGCTGGGAAAAAGTTGGAAGAATGTATGCTGGGAATGTTTGGATAAGGATTATGCTATTTGTCGCAGTCACTTGAATTAATAAGCCTTTTTTATTTGGAGTTTATCAAGCGTCTTCTAGGAAGGAGATCGTTTATTAAGTTTATTTTGTTCGTTATTACTTATAAGTGAATTGTATTTGAGTGGTGAGATGTATATTAATATACATACTTTGTATTGGGGTGTATTAAAGAGCGCCTATAAATACGTTTAAGCATTATGTTTAACAGTAAAACCTTTACAGTAATTACTGAAACCATAAATAGTGAAAAGATATTCAGTGGGGTTTTTTATTTAATACGGAGTACGCAGTTTTATTTTTTATATATAGCTTTTGCATAAAAGATTAACATTTCAAATAAATTTTCGCGTTTAGAATAAAATATAAATTTATAATGCGAGATTAACTATTATGACATATTATATTTGATCTTATTATTTTATAGTTTAAATAACCAGAAAAATCGATCATGTTAAAAGAGCTTAAAAGCTATAAGATACAATCAAATCATAACACCTAACACGACTATTTAAGAAATACGCCTCTCCTCGAGTATTTCTTCCGTATCGAAGGGTATCTTCTCAATTTCCGGCTCGTCAGCACAAGCACGTCATGGTGGCTCAATGGATGGTGTTCCGCGCCAGTTGACCGGGCAGCACTGTATTTACAACTTCCCATCGGGCTTCGGGAAACCAATTAATAACTTTTATAGCTTCCGTTGTTGGCGTCTCGAACAATTAGCACGGCTATAAAAATCTCCACGCCTGATTGGATGGGACCGATATATTGATATAAGGGTTTCGTGTACACTTTCTGTTCGAGTATCCGATTTATGTGTTCCTTGTGTTTAGACGAAATTGTAGCTAGGCTATAAAGTCGACAATTGTTTAAGTATGGCTAGAAACAGAAGTGGATTAAAACATTCCTCACAATAAACTTCTGGAAACATTAACGGCGTGACAAGACCACAAAATAATCATATTTTACCGATTTTCAAAAATAACACTCACTCATTTTTCAGAATTTTTAGCAATAAGATGTTAAGTAATGTAAATTCATGGTATGAAAATATTGAAAGATTGAAGTTATGTAACTTTTTTATACTTTTTTTAACAAACTATACTAAGATATTGAGATAAATAGAAAATAATTATTTTCGTACATAAAGAAACATATTATCCTCAATGGATTTATTTCTGTATCATCTTATATAAATATAAGGAAGAAAAATAATCTCGGAAATAAAATAAATGAAATGTTGAGTGAATTTGAGCCAAACGACGTTAGAAGATGAACCTTACCAACCAACAATTCTTGTGTGTGCTTAGATACTTATTTCTTATCCAAGTAAGGTTTAAGTTAAAAGCTTTTCGTTACAGTTTTCATTATATAACTAAAATATATATAAATTGTATTTAGTACAGAAGTTTGGAAGAATGAAAACGTTTTACAAATGTTAAATTTCATGAAATTCAGTTTTTTAATAATAATAATGTTTTTCCATAACAAGGTGATTTACAAACCCAGGCTCCCAAGATAGTAAATACTGTTTTTCAGGAGCCTGTTTCATCCAAATCATGACACATATGCTGCACCGACACAATTCTTTTATCTATTATTGAAGAATTCAGTTGAGAAATGAGAAAACCGCTTGGCTTTTTTGTAATGAGTGGAAATATTTGGAAAATAGTATTGTAATAAAAATATAATCTTACTAGGTTTATATTTTTATTATAATTTCACTTATTGTATTTCACAGTCATTCCTTTATAACGTGAAGACGGTTATATAAAAGACTAGCTGACCCGTGCCCACTTCGTTGGACATAATGTTAACAATCCGTTTTTTATATAACCTATGTTACTCGGCAATAATGTGGCTTTCTATTGTTGAAAGAATTTTTAAAATCGGTTCAGTAGATCCCGAGGTTACCCCTTACAATTTAACAAATACACACACTTTATTTCTTTATATATTAGTATAGATATGTTATATAAGAAGAGTCTTATAATTAGCCGGCTATCATCAGTAAATTGTATTAAAAATATTTTTATAAAAATCTATAAGTTTGTGCCTTTAACCACGTCTCGCACAATCCGACTTTCAGTCACAAGTAATCATTGTGAATAACATCGGATTATACAGATCTGTTCGGAAAGAAGTGGCTAATTTGCTAAGAGCTTTCTATTGTTTTCCAAAACACTCGTACATCGGTGGTTTCGGTATATTTGTTTTGAGGTTATCTCTTAAAGATTTTGTTTTGTATTTAGAGTAACATGTGTATAATCTTTAATTCCTTTAATTAATTTTGGATTTTCTGATTTCTAATGGCTCTTAATAGTGTGATAACCAAAGATATCTATAGACAGAAGTATGTATAGATAATTTTTAATGAATCGATTAAGTAAATAATTTTACAAGTTTACTTTAAAGTTTTTCAATGTTTCGCCTCCACATTTACTACACATTATTAAACTGTAAAACTGTATACCTTCAAGAGGCGAGTTAAGCAGTGTTTTTTAAATAAGTATTAACTCTAAATTATAAAATTTCTTAACAACTGATCATTGGTAATTTCTCGTAAGAATCTACGAAGGTTCTCGTGACTCCTACCTGCTGCGGTAAGACGGCCCACAGTTGGGTTTTGGTCGCTACAAGCCCGACATACTGAAAATCACAACACACTACATACTATAAAAGAAATAGAAAGAATGTCGCTTTCTCGGTCCCTATATTTAGTCAGATTACCGGCCTACCAATAACTGAAGCTATGAAGACCGCCAAGGACAGGCAGACATGGAGAAGTCTCGTACTAACTGGACACGACCTTCAGAAATGAAGAAGCCGATTAAGAAGAGATTGTATATATATAAAAGAACGATAACAGCATACAGATCTCTGCCAGGCAACCTGAGAGGTACGGGAAATGTAAAAAAGAAATTAAAATACATTATCATAATCGATAAACTACATAAAATACATATAAAAATATGTATAATATACATGCATAATATTTGCGTGCTAAGTTAGGGCTGGTATCTTAAATATATAAAATATACATGTTCCTTACGTGAAGAGTAGCCAAGGCTTGGATTGTCAAAGACAGTGGCGGGGCAAGACCTAAATTTGATGTGGGCAAAACAGATTTCGCGAGGCCCTGTTCTGTGGCGACTTGAAGACGGATTTTATATAAAAAAAAACCCTGCAAGTTTTTATTCATAAAATACAAAATAAGTAGATAATATTACGATATTAATAAATAACAAATACATATCGTAAATGAGATGGAAATGACAATACCAATAAATTAAATATCGGCTTCCAAAAGATGCTTCTAGTCCAAAAAAAAACAATCATATTTATGCAATCAGGACAGCAGTCGGGACATAATTTTATCATCTTAAATATTTTCTTCATGCTGTATATAGGGGTCGATGATGGATGCATCGGTAAAATATTATGTTAACATTATTAATTTAAAATATTGTCAGTTTTTGCTTTCTTGATACAGTGAATATTTTTATAGGGCTAATAGAGTAAAAAAATAATGTTTGTCACCTAAAACCGCATTGATGCTTAACTTTGTATATGAATTTTGCTAACATATTTTTTTCTAGTTATGAAGAACTTTTATTTAATGTCATTTCTACCTAGTATACATTTAATTTAAAAATTTTATACATTGTTTAATTTTTTGATACGCGAGGCCCCTTGTACCGCGAGGCCGTAGGCGGTGGCCCACGTCGCCCACGCCTTACGCCGCCACTGGTCAAAGATAGCCTTTGCAGTGGGCACTTTGATCCCGTAAGTGGCTGCGTAGCTGCGTCAGCCGCGAGTGTCGGAAATCACCGTAATGGATAGAGGACTTGCTTAGGGCTGCCACCGCTCAAATATAATACAACAAATTGAATAAATATGAGACAGTATAATGTTCACAAAATTGTGTATTTTACATTTGCAAGAGCAAAATACTGTATACTGTCAATAAAGAAAGATTATTGATTTTGCAAATATATTATTAGCAAATAGAATGAGAACTGTTATAATATCTTTGTATTACATAGAAACGAAGCCGGGGTGGGCTGCTAGTAAAAAATTAAAAAAATATTCTCTTTCATGACGCTATTTAGTCGACCTGACGTTTCTTTTGTAGCACTTGAGAAAGATATATAAATCCGGAAAATCATACATTTCCGTGTTAATAAGCACTTGTTACTAAAGACCGGGCCTTTTCAAAAAAATATTTTTCACAGTTATTTATTTACTCCATAGGTGACGACAACACTTGCTTTATAGTGAGATTTGGCTTCTTCACATAGTATAAAACAAAATAGCTTTCTTCTGTCTGTCCCTATGTATGCTTTAATCTTTAAAACTACGCAACCAATTTTCATTCAGTTTTTTTTTAATCACATGGAGTCATTCAGGAGGATGGGTAACAAGTATAATATTAGCTGTTTCCCGCGACTCCGGTCCCCTTTATAACCCTTTTTTCTCCTCCAGGCTGCAGACAATCTGTGTACCAAATTCCATTACAATCGGACAGACAGTTCCTTTCGCATTTGTATTAGTCTCTTAGGTTGTCTGGGAGAGATCACTGTAGTGATAAGACCGCCTGTTGTACTATTTATTTTCTTTCTCTTGCTGCTTGTTATGTTATTTCCTCTTGTGTGTACAATAAAGAGTTATTATTATTATTAGTAGGGATCCGTTAAAACGTTAAAGTGTCAGCCCTAAGTGATTTCTTTGCGTCTGCGGCTAATAGATATCCATTACTGGCCACTTGTCTCGGGAGTCGAGCACGCAAACCTTTTCAAACGAAGATCACCGTTTTATGTCCACATCTCCCACGACTTGCTTGATTTATTATCATTCACTGTGTTCATCTGTGACGGGTCGTATTTAATTAGGGTTGAGCAAATTGTATACATTCTACAAAGAATTAAATTTACCGTTATTATACACTACAAATGCATGTGACTCTTGTCTGGATATGGCTTTAATGACTTATATTAAAATGAGGAAGCTAAGAACTAAGGCTAGCCAAGGAATAAAGAAGCCTAATATGGACCTAGGTACTATAGATTTCCTGTAAGAGGGTAGTACGGCGTGTACTACGAAAAACCAGCCCAATTCCACCTTATCTATTGATTATTGAATGGTAACCTAAATGTAAATGTAATATTTCTAGTTGAAAAAAAAAAACTTACAATAATCAATATTTAAAAAAGGAAGCTTTGTTGTTTTTTTTTAATTGAATACAAACTGTGGGACTGGTTTTAGAGATTCTAGAATCTAGAAATATACTAATTCCGTGCAAAACTTCGTGGTTAAAACGTAAACATAACCACAAAGACGAGCTAGTTAAAATAATATAACTCATAATATCTTGCTTAAAAGGTTAACGCGACCGAATCAAGTCAAGAATCTGAGTATATTTAAAACGTGTTAAGCTAAATTGGCTCGTTCGTAGCGCTGGCAAAAATCTCATTTCCGTAGATAGAGGCAGACATACTGATAACAACGCTCCGTTTGATAACCATTTACTGCATGTGCTCACAGACACGACTTCATGCCTTGATGGCACGCTTTGAAATGTTTGAATTTGGAATTACATGGGAATTCGTTTTTTTTTTAATACGGAATGTGTAATCAGCCTATGAATTTGAAATTTAGTGCTAGTAAAAAAAATGCAACGGTTTTTTTCCGTTTTTGTGGCAATAAATAAAAAATGTGTGATAATTTAAACTAATATCACAAGCAAAAATTATAAATATCAAAGTAAAATGTCATTTTTGGCTCCAATTTTCAAGAATTGTAAATCAGCGATATTTTCTACTACTAGCAGACCTGTGCCCACTTCGTTGGGCATAATGTTAATAATCCTTTTCGGTATTTACAAAGAAAGAATTTTTAAAATCGTTCAGACCCCAAGATTACCCCTTACAATTTAACAAACACACAAACTTTACTTCTTTATAATATTAGTATAGATTAATAGCACTATTTTTACAAAATATACTATCTTACTTTATTTGAAAATAAGTAAGTATGTACTTATCATTTACATGTTTTAATGTGTGTTTAAAACACTAGTCAAGACTAAATATCACTTTAAATATATCCTCAGATATTAAAAGGCGGTATTAATAAAGTAATACCGAGAGCGTTCATTTCTCAGGTTCGAGTCCGTATTGATATTGCTGGATATTACGCCGAAAGCTGGTGGCGATGTACAGACATGCAGACGAATAGAAAAGACGGGTTTAGTTTTCATTTTTCTTTCTACGAATAGAAAGGGTTTCTTTTTTATTTTTCTTTCTACGTGTTGATA
>JADANM010005043.1:6228839-6249885 GCA_026213755.1 Eurema hecabe | reverse complement strand
GTGAATAGAAAAGACGAATAGAAAGGGTTTCTTTTTTATTTTTCTTTATGTGAGGGTAGACAACTTAGAAGAAGGTTTACCTGATGGTTATTAACCATCTTCGCCAATGAACAGTGGAAAATCCAAGAGCCTTACTACTTCATTGCTGACCTTTAAATAGGGAAATAGGGAAGGATTTGTGATAAAAGGGAATAAAAGATAAGATAAAAGAAGGAAGAGGAAACCATTTCTCTTGTTCTTGATGTTTACATCCTACTAATATTATAAAAGCTAAAGTTTATGAAAATACATAAATCATGTAGTTATGTTTGTTTTTCTTTCATGAAAAAAATTCTAAATAAATTTGACTGACATTTACCATACACCCTAGATAAAGACATACAATACTTTTGTTCCGGTATTGATACAGCTTAGAAATAGCTTATTTTTACCATATTGTTTTCACATACGTTATTCCAAGATACGTTGCACGAATGTAAAGCAAATGACGTCATAATAAATCGAAATTCGCATTTAAAATTTCAAATGGCAACTCTATTTATTGTTCAGTGCACTATCTGAGGGTAATATTTGTTTAATCTCGAACGCGACATTCAGGCATCGACGATTGCTGCGAGATAATCTAGATTTCGTACTTTAGTGCTTCCTATGTCGCTTTGACGGTTTGATATTTTATCTGTGGTACTCGTAATAGTATAGAAGTATTACTTACTTAATTGGTAAACGCATTTTTAAGTGCATCTAAATGTATGTTTGTTATTCCATGATGGAGAACCACTAGATAAATTTGGTTTAAATTTTTCATGAATGTTGATTAGACACGCAACAATAATTCCTACAGTGAAAACACTGCATATCGGTAATCATCAAAAATTGATCTTTGAAGTCAAATCCAGAACATATTTTCCCCCTTTTACCTATCGAGGTACACATGCCATGCATATATGAATTTCTAAATATGGTTAAATCTATACTAATATATAAAGCTGAAGAGTTTGTTTGTTGGTTTGTTTGAACGCGCTAATCTAAGGATCTACTGGTTCGAATTGAAAAATTATTTCTTTATTGAATTGACCATTTATCGAGGAAGGCTTTAGGCTAAATAACATCACGCTGCGAAGATATAATGGGAAATAAGGAAAAACGGGGAAGAAGGAAAAAATTATTCATCTTTGAGGGCTTCCTTTGCGTGCGCTGCGAAAACGGTTAAAGATACAAAAATAATATGTATGAAAGAATTATCCTCTTTAAATGATCTAAAAAAAAGTCCGCGACAGTATATGTCTATATTCTAAGATTGACTCACTATAACATAATAATAGAAATAGATCCGACGGGGACGAAGTCGCGAGCAACAGCTAGTCTTTTATAAAACGTAAGAAATGCGATTCGTTTTTTTAATAATCATGACATTAGATTGAAGTGTACATAGTTTATGTAATACTAACCTCGCTTTTCGGTTCAATCACATTTATGCAGGTTCATGTATTGTACTTATAAACCTTCCTCTTGATTTCTTTAAATAATTTGAAATTTTTAAGCGTTAACAGATCTACTAAACTTCAAAAACCAATCCTAATCATACTTAACTTTTAAAGTAAATAAAAGATAGCAAAGACATCTAAATATAATTAAAATACGTACGGACATGAGCAAGATTTTAAAATCAATTATGCAGATGAAAAACGATTGTCACGAGGTAAGACCCCGGGGAAATTAGTTAGGTGAGCGCGCTTAGGTCAACGAGCTGGATGCAACTGAACTTGGTAAGGTTATACTAAAAAACTTGAGTCGTATTTAAATTGCCGGGAAAACATTTTTTTTTTAATTTGACACTACAGATTATATATTTTTTTGAATTTGGAATTACGATATTGCAGTTTTGGGTTAACTTTGTTTTCTTAATTGGAAATATGAAGTGCCAGTATTAAATTAGCATTCGATTTATTACATTTTAATTGAATGTGGCGTTGTTCAAAACCATATTGTTTTTAGTTAATAATTCGCTGATCGGCGAACTCCGTATTGCTCTATAATCATAAAATATCAAAAAAGTGAAATAGAAATCAGCCAAATCGGTCAAGCCGTTTTCATATTATGTCGTGACAACGGAAAACGGGTTTCATTTATATAAATAGATATCGTTAATCTTTCTTATAAATATAGAAGATGCCTGAATATTAGACAAAGGATTTACACAAACAAAAGTCAATGTTATATACCAAATATTTTAACAAAAACAAACATTTATCTTTGCTAAAGTTTTTCTTACAAAGTTCGTATTCCTAAAGATATGACTTCCAATAACATAACAAGATGTAAACACGGGCCATATAGTTTCAATCAACCCTCGGCTATCGTCGCAAACGACCGGCCCCAATAAACAGCAAAGGGTTAGCACATTTATTTGTAGCGGGGTGCAAACGACCCGGCCGGGGTCTGATGTCTCACTCGATTTCTTAAGGGGGTGTTAGATCGATAACATAAACAATGGAATGAAATTTTGACTTACTTTAACGTTTTCTTGTGGTTATCATTTTATTAGTATATATAGTAATACAAGAAAGAAATAGGATGTTTGTTTGTTGAAATGAAATGAAATGAAAAATATTTATTTCTGAGTAGATTTGAAAAACAAATACCTTCAGAAAGTCTACATGGTGCCTACCACCGGTTCGGGAACTAACCCTGTTGAAAGGTATAGTATCTGACATTATTAAACCGATTTGGATTTTATTTTTGACTGAAAATACGTAATTATTACGTAGTGTTACTATTTAAGTTATTGTAGTTCTACTACTAAATATTGCGAGATTAAATCTATTTTGAGATACTAGTGTTGTGTCATGATTTGTAGTGTATGCAATTCTTTTTTTATGTGCACCGTTTTAAACAAAAACATCTATTACGTACAAACTACTCGCCAAACGTGTTATTAAGCGCGTAACTGGAGAACAGCTGAACCGATTGCGGTAATTTTATTTTTCAGATTTCCTGCCATTGGTATAATGTTACTGGTAGAATAAATCAGTACAACTAGTTTGCTTAAAAAAGTGTTCCAACATACATGTCTCCTTATTAAGAGCCTTAATAAGATAGAATAGGTAAAGCCAGCTTGTTTAAAATAAAAATAAAAGTATCTTAAAATAAAAAAAACATTGACTTTAAATTAATCTAAAGAATGTTATACAAAATCTGAGGAAATTTCCTCCAAATACATCTACATTAAGACCCACTCACGGTAATTCGACATTTTTCGCGCTCTCTATGGCAGTAAAATTCTTACAGTGCCAATTTAATAACGGCCCTGTAAGCCTTTTCCGTCAATTCGTACGAGAATTTTATTTAATAATATTAAGGATATTTCTTGAATGTATGAATATTCTTCGCACTTCGCAAAAGTAACACAACTTCTGTAAATTAAAAATGAGTTGTGAACAAATTTCAGTTTTGAAACGTAGAACATATTTTTTATTTGACAGATAGCGTTCCCGCCAATTTTAATGTCATAATAAATAATTTAAATTCGTTTAGTTCTTTATTACCAATAAAAGTTACGCTGAAAACAGTAAATATAAATATTTTATTTTATTTACAACATCATATAAGTTATTTTAACAACATGTTTTTTTTTAAATTAAACTACAACAATATTGCCCGTTAAAAAAATTCTCACTAACATAAACCAAGTACCAGCCAGCCTAGTTATGGCGGCGTAGCTCCGAAATTACACATTTCGCGTTGATAAATTTTTCATCTCCCACTTGCTCTCTGATTGTGAGTTTCCATTCCCAAGATTGAATTTTTACGAACAAATAAAGTTATAAACAAATGAATGAATGGAATATAAAATGTTATGACTTGGCGTGAATATATAAACTGGTGTTTATTCTGTGACGCTTCGTATATTCGTGTAATGTTTAAATTTGTTCCTTTATTACGTTTGGGCAAAAGAAAGATATTTTTTTTATTTTCCTAGATTAAAGACACTGTTTATTCACGAAACATTAAGAGAGAGATCTTCGACTAATCTCAGAGTTTCTAACGAACACTACTTTGGGGATAAAATATAGTGTATAAAACAAGATAATTTTTTTATCATTCTGCAGAATGATGGCGATCTAATTCTTCTATTATTGAGAAATATTTAAGGGATGAGTTTGTCAATAAATATGGAATTTTACTTTTTTTTTAATTTGGGATAAAACAGTTTAAAAGTTTCCCAATATTATCCATAATAATATTATAAGTGCGAAAGTAACTTTGTCTGTCTGTTTGTCTTTCCATCACGCTTAAACTACTGAACCGATTAGAACGAAATTTGGTACACGGATGGTCTAGAGCCTGAGATACAACATAGGCTACTTTTTAACTAGAAAAAAGGGTTATAAGGGGAGAAGGGGGGGTCAAAGTTTATATGAAAGTCCACACGGACGAAGTCGCAGGCAACAGCTATATTTAATATAGGTACGATGTGAAACTTGAGGTCAGATATCTAACCTTAAAAGTTTTCTGAAGCACATAGTAGAAGAATGCTTTCAGTAACGCAAGTTACCTACTTCTATTAAGGATTTCTTTTAAGTAAAGACTTATGTCTGGTCTATAGTACGTAGTACAGCTAGTATTCGATACCAAGTACATCGGCGGACCGTAATAAAACTCCTGATTTGTTTTATCTCAACTAAAACCGAACTGGACGTTTACAGCTTATCGTCATTGAAATTGTTTGGGTTCGATTTTATAGACGAAGACCCATCTTGATTGCTGGTGAAAAAAATCGTTCTTTGGTTAAAACTGTTACTCCCTACGAGGCTACAAGTAAAAATATTAGAAAGTAGCCGGAGCCTTCGCCCAAATAATGTTGCTTGTTCTAAGCAAGAGTATTTTTAAAACAATATGTTTAATACTTTCAGGGCTAACTTAACCTAAACAAACTGTATATATTTCTAATATTAGTAAACCCGCATTTTGTATTATGTATGTATTATACACATCAATTTCCTATTGAATCACTATCTGATAGTAAACGTATGAAAATTGGATGCATAGTTTAAAGATTAAGTTCAAGGACAGAAAGGAGAAAGCGACTTTGTTATATATAAAGTCGATCATATTAAAAAAGCATCCATTACGGATAGCTTATATAAACAAATAATAATAATATAATAATAGTAATAATTTATTTCCATAATAAGGTGATTTACAAAATATTTTACCCAGGCTCTCAAGATAGTAAATACTGTTTTTCAGGAGCCTGTTTCATCCAAACATAACACACATACGGCACCGACACAATTCGTTCACATTTACAATAGTACACATTTACACATTTACATATAAAAATTCATTTACAATCAGTTACAAATGAAACTACAATTTCGTCATTAGATACCTAGATACATCATTAGAAGACATACGAGGGTTGATCCAAAAGTAATGATAAACGGGTATATGTAGTGCACAAAAAAATATACAATAATAGCTAGACTATCTAAAATCATTTACATATGTCAACATTTCCGGAAGCTACGTTAGTTTGAGTGCAAGCAGTCGGAGAGATAACATCAAAATGGGCAAAATCGAAATATGAGCTGTCATAAATTACCTCTGTGTGAAAAAAATGTCGTATTATTAGATATTATGATAGTCAAGATATACATAGATGTATAGATAGATCGTAAATCACATTACAACGCTTGTTGATACAAACTAAAGAACAAACATGTTGCTCGCGAAACAAGCATGTTTTAAACAAGGTAATCATAGCCGGTGGGCACATCCGGCCCGCAATTTGCCGGATAGTTTGATCTGCTGCTGTTTGACCGGCAAACGAGAACACGAAACCACATTACGTGATCAGGCTGTCTGGCTTGATACTTGATCATATAAAACCTTGGGGATATACCTGAAGTATAATTTTTTATTTCATTTTGTCTGTAACTTTTAAGATACGTAGACTATTTTTAAGGTTATAGAATTGCCTTTCATAAGAGGACGTGCGAGCTCGTTTGCACTGTAAAGACAGTGCTTAAACTGGGTAGTATCAGGTAGGTTAGACAGGTCTTTTATATGCAAGTACTAGCTGTTGCCCGCGACTCCGTCCGCGTGGACTTTCATATAAACTTTGACCCCCACTTCCTTCCCCTTATAACCCTTTTTTCCAGTTAAAAAGTAGCCTATGTTTTATCTCAGTTGGGAAACCAGCTGTACACAAATTTCATTACTATCGGTTCAGCTGTTTGGTCGTGAAAGCGTAAAATTATAAAAGGTTACAACCCCCCTCTTCCCCCTTTATAACCCTTTTTTCCAGTTCAAAAGTAGCCTATGTCCTTTCCCAGGCTCTAGACCATCTGTGTACCAAATTTTGTTCTTATTGGTTCAGTAGTTTAAGCGTGATGAAAGGCACGGTAGACAGACAGACAGACGGACAGAGTTACTTTCGCATTTATAATATTAGTATAGATGAAATAATCCTTTTAGAATAATACTGTTGCATTCCATAGAGTTACTAACTAACTTTATATAATGAACAATATTTATATTTATAAGGCTTCAAAAGTACTTAATATATGTATTAACAATTTCAAAATTACCTTAAAAATTCTTAGCTTTCAGATTATTTATCAGTTTAAATGAATTTATATAATTTTTAGTGCTTAGACGATTTATTATTTGAAATGTGCAGTTGTATAATATAGTAACTTTTGCCCACGAAAAACATTAAATGTTAAAAAAATGCCAAGTCTCACCATGCAGTTTTTCAATCGTAAAAAGTTTTGAGATCTCATAGACGCTAAGTCCTATTAAAATTTATTTTGTTGTTATAAATTAACATTTAGTAATTGTACCAATAGTTTTCTTTATATTATAATTATAGTGACTTGGCAATGAGCACAAATTAAAAGCTGCTGCACAAATTAAATCACAATTAATTAAGATTGTATGTAGGTATGTTTATTCTTAATGTATTTTTGTTCAAAGGCTTCGGCTAACGGGAATCGACTCCATGTAACTTGATCATTTAAACGGGGTTCTTTGCACGTGATGTGTTCACTAATGTGACACAAAAATCTATTTACCAGGCCTTTGAAAACAAGTTTGCTATTTCAAAATAGTAGGGTAATTTATACTAGATTATCCATTTCCTATAAATAATAAATCTTTAGTATGTTTGAGAGTCGTTGACTGAAAAATTTTAAAGATTTTAAGGATTTTAAAATATACTACGTAGGCCTTTTTAAGAAAAGACCTAGACAATATTTCCTTTTTTATTTAAGTCAATGAAAACATGCCGGGAACTTACTCAAAATAGTTGTCGATGATACATTTGATAATTAATTAGTCCAATCAATATAAATATTCCAGTTTGCATTAATTCTCAACAAGCAGAATTTTTGTGCAGGCCTGAATACGTCATTACAAATTATATGTCAAAAGTCCCCCTTGTGTCTTGCCTTGTTTTTTTTTATTTGGGGTCAAAGGTCACACATTTGCGTATATCCCAGAAACAAGGACTGAACTAAATTATGTAGAAAATGTTCTAAATTGTAAATGAAAGTAGTATTAATTAATATAATTTACATATTATAAAATGACATATGTAAGTTACAAATTGTAAGATACATTTTTATTGTATTTTTATAATATATCTATATTCTCAATTAAAATGATCATGCGGTAAATCAATCTTAAGTATAATTATTTATTTTCTAAATATATTCAGGAAGGAAAATAACATATTTAGGAAGGAGTCCCTCTAAATTCCCGACCTGCTTCGAACTTGTATTGGAAAACACTACAAAGGCTTTGAAAACATCATTCAGGTAATCGCTAAAGGTGCGAAGTAAAGTTAAAAAGTGCGATACGTGGCCAGCATGCGAAGGACAAACGGACTTATATCACTTTCGGCGACCTCACCTCGCAACTAAAGTAGCCGTGTTATGGACTACCAGGATAGCGGGAGTTTAGAGAAGGTAGATTATTTCTAGAACATTCCCTTTTTTTTAAAGAGAAGGCCCTCTCCTCGAAACTAAAAGTAGCCGTGTTGTGGACTACAGGATTTGCTTTCTATAGGTAAACAAAGCGAATGCGTCAATAAAACTTTGTAATTATTGTTTTATAATTTTAATGTGGTACGTTATAAGTACTGCTGCGGGTCTTCGATTACTACTTTAGCCGTGTAGGCTACAAGGATAAAAAATTGATATGATAGAATATTTTTAGAACATTTACACTACTATTTTTAAATATCCTTTCTTATTATTTTTATTTTCGATCTTACTAAATTAGCCATGTCATGGCCACCGCATACCAGGGTAGTAGGAGTTTTAAGGAGGTGCATCTAGACCTAAATAAGTAGTGTTAAAAAAATTTACAAACGAGTATATAAAAATGTGTCTGCACAAATAATTTTCAGTCACTATTTTAATTTATTAGAGCATCCAAGTTTTATACATTTCAGCGAGATCGCTATGCTCGCCGACTTCCAAATGTAGAGTGACTGGCTATACTTAAAGAAGTTTAGTGTTAGTGCGATTGTGTTACACTTGTCCACGACGTGACACTACACTTTGAATAGTGAATTCATCACGTGTTTCTATTTAGTGTAAAAGCAGAAACACGTTCAGATAAGGTTAAGGCAATTTTGAATAGTTACAACTATTTTGTTACTACTAATTTAGGATCTACTAACTACATGATGATTATTACACACAACTAAATTCATTTAAAAATTAAATTGCTAATCGTATGACGTATCGTATGACTTTTTATAACACATAAAATCTATATCTATACTAATAATAAAGCTGAAGAGTTCGTTTGTTTGTTTGAACGCGCTAATCTCAGGATCTATGGGTTGGAATTGAAAAATTCTTTTTTTTTTTTAATTTAACCATGTATCGAGGAAGGCTTTACGCTGTATAACATCACGCTGCGACTAATAGCAGCGAAGATATAATGGAAAATATGAAAAAAACGCGGAAAATTATTCATCTTTGAGGGCTTCGTTTGCGTGCGCTGCGAAAACGGTTCAAGATACAAAAATAATATGTATGAAAGAATTATTTCTCTTTAAATAATCTAAAAAAAAGTGATCTAAAAGACAGTATATGTCTATCTTTTAAGAATGACTCACTATAACATAATAATAGAAACAGATCCGACGGGGACCAAGTCGCGAGCAATAGCTAGTAAAATAATAACAGCCAACTGAGAGCCATTTCTACCAGGCTACCAGATTTGTGTCATCCAATTAAAAGAGCCTAAATTAATAATATTATATTTGTAATGTAAGCGCATTTAGCTATATTTTTCGTTCAAACAGCGACTTATTTCAACACAAGTTCGTAAATGCCCTTGTTTGCGATATTATGAAGCTTCGGCAAACATCGAAAATATTTTATTCGGACATCAAAAGTGGCGTCCAATGTAGTAGATAGTTTGATATTAACATTCGGAAGGCCGCTTCGCCCGGGGCTTGGATCATATTGGCTCATATTATATATCGCCTGGAGACATATTTCCGACCCTTGTATGAAACCATTGAATTTCTTCGCAATGGTATATATATCTTTGTTTTGGATGATGTTTGTATGTATGTTGTGCTTTGGGGGACAGTTAGTCGACTCTTTATATTTAACATTCACAAATTGGAAATGAATTCAGCAGATTGTAAAATGGTAGAAATGGATCGGACTTAAATACGAAATACTACTATTGGTTTATTGTTTAATGAGACAGCTTCTAGTCTCATTGCAAATATAACTACTGTACCGATCCCAGCGTAGCAGAATCACTTCACTAGGAAGTCATTACTAAAACTATAAATGGTACGTACCTGACTTAGTAGCTACCGAATATATAATACGTATACATTAAACAGTCCGCCATCCTACATCGTTTCAAAATTACTGACCTTGATTTAAAAATAAACTTAAAATAGATTATACAATAGTTCATAAATTATAGAACAAAAACTGAAACGTATTTTAGCTGTCATCTGTCACTGTCTTAAAAAAACAAAAAGTGACGTAATATTCGGATACTCGACACAGCATAACTCCCAAACGACTCCCAAAAATCGGATATATTAAAGCATTAGCTTAGAAATGACAATTTAATTTAGCAATCTGAATGTATTTCGGACGTGGAGCAGGCGAGTGTTCAGCAAATAGACGGACAGACTGTATGTCGTTGCATATAAATACGTTTCTCTGAAGCACCAGTATGTAGTCTTGGTAAATATATTCCATATCTGTTTCTTAAATTTATTTGCATGTAAATTTACAAAGGTAATTAAATATTTTTTCTGTAAGAATTTCACTTAAAGGTATGAAAGCACCTCCATTCATAGACTTAGTCTTACACTAGACTAGGATTGCCGACCTTTAAAGGAAAACGTAAGGAGACGAGATTAAAACAACAGTCCATATAAAAGAGGGTTGATAGTAATTTTTAACAATTTTATTATTATTTTGTTTTATAAGTACCTACTCAACACCTTTAACATGCAACTGACGCTATATGACGTAAATTTAGCGTTGTTGTTTTTACTTAATCTCGAGTGACGTCACTATAAATTCTACCGCAAAGGTGTGTAACATTAGATAATATGGCAGATAGCAATCAAATATTTCGCGTCACGCAGCGTTTTTCTTCAATAAAACGCTAATAAAACGATCCGAATGCTGTCGTAAATGGCGGACACCATGCCGCTGTAATGTGTGAAATAAAACCATACCTTCATATTTTATGATCTTACTTAATACGACTTTTCACTTTCCTATATTAATTCGTTCATATTTAACGTGGTCAGACGCTTTACAGCACCCACAGTGCTTGGAGTAAATATTTTAGGACTGTTATACTGGCTTTCATTGGGGTTTTGGTTCTTCTATAAGCCTCTTTCCATAAGTAAAACTGAGTGGGCTGGTAGAATATAACAATGTTTGCTACATGTTTATATGTAGGTTGATAATTATTAAGATTTATGAATAAATGCGGGTATATTTTCGCGAGTTGGAAATATTTTTTAATGATAGCTTTTTCTTTTAAATTTAGATTGAATAACGTCTGCAATTAATAAAACTAAAATATCTTTAAGTATAACATGATCCATACTATCCATACTAATATTATAATGTCTGTCTTTCTGTCTTTTCATCACGCTAAAATTACTGAACCTATTAGAATGAAATTTGGTATACAGATGGTCTAGGTCTAGGCTGGTGTAGGACATAGGCTACTTTTTTAAGGGGTTAAAACTTTTTATAATTTTACGCTTTCACGGCCTATATTACTTTCAAAGTTATACTTTCAACATCCCTTTTTTATCTTTGTATAAAGTAGAGCTTTCGTTGCATGTTTGCATTCGACTCGTATTTGAATTCAATTTACCGTCACTATAAAGTGAACGAGACTTTATTATCTTCTGTTCCATGACATTGTGTCGAATCGTAAGTGACGTCATTGAGCATTATAGTTATAAATACTTTCGCTCTTATATCTGAGGCAGTTTCACTTAAGACTAAGTGGTTATTGTTTATAAAAAATCTTATATGCGAATATTTAACGTTTAAAAATGTTAAATAATAGTTATAACCTTTAAAAACATAAGAATAGAAAGATAATTTTTCACTTAATCCAATGAATCGTAGTTTCTCATTACGTAATCCCTAAAAACATACTACAATAAAACCGGCCTCATCCAATTTATAACAATAATACAGTTCTGCCAAAATAAAAATAAAACGGAATAATTCTAAATTTAAATACCGTTACGTCATCTCATTTTCACCGCGAAAACCGTTGACAGTTGACGCACGACCAATCGTAAACCGTTTACGAGCGCTCCAACGCCATCTAGCGAAAGAAATTGGCGACTTTAAAATCCGTTCCCACAAATAACATTAAAACTACCTTTATTGGTGGTAAGCCAGTAAGTAAATAAAATTTAAACGATGTAGTCGTTCGCGTTTAATGTGCAGTTCTAGCCGTAAAGTGTTTAAAACGATCTCTGTTTTATTGCTGCTCTCTTTGATTAGATTCGATGCAATCTTTAGTCTATTCTTGATATTATTAGCCTACAATTTTCGAGATGTGTATCTTCTGTTTTATTTTAGCTATTTTATGATATAAGTAAGTTAGTTAAATTTCTTATACATTCCATAAGGTGAATAATACCTTTTAATAGTCAGATTTTGAGATTGTATTATTGAGGAGGAATTTTGGGGTTTACTGAAGTGATTTTGAAACGCTAATTTAAAGATTTTAACACGATGTAACACAGTGTACAATGATTTTTAACAACATACTTACAATACCAGGAATATGTGATGCTAATAATAATGTGATTTTTTGCAACTTGCCTCATTTTTTTTTCTTAATTCTAAGGTTTATATTTTGTAATTATTTTAACTATTCTGTATTAAAGTAGATGCTTGTAATTTTAATCAAAAGTTTTATTGTTCAGGTCGTTTCCAAATGCCTCATCAAAATTGAAAATGCTATATCGTAGACATTTTTTGGGAATACGAGAATGGTTCTACCTCTAAGAAGGATTAAGATTACAGATTAAACAGGTACAGCATAAAGCGAGCTTTTAATACAAATAATTCGGTTAAACCTAACCGCAATATATATTAATAGTGTCTTTGAAGTCCGAGTCGATCGTTCTTCAGTGGAAAGAGGTCCAGTAATGTAATGGAAGCCTAAGATGGCCGTCTCAGACCAGCCTTAGAGGACTTTTATATCGGACCGACGCGAAACACGACCTCCCTGTGTGAAGTATACTGCAAGGGATCTAGATATACTGGATGAGGTATGTTTTATCTGATTTTATTTGAATACCATCTGATTTAAGGGCTGTTTTATTATGTGTAACATAGAACTGTCAATACGGTTAAAAAATTTTATCAATTTTAAAATCTAGCTGGTCCGACGTCTATTTAGCTACCCTACTTCTTTGGGTAAGAACCATCATTAAATTTCAAGAAATATTCTAAAAAGTTATTTGAAACACTTCAACTATTGTCGAGTGATATGTTTTAAAAATCCTTTTTGCCTCCTGGCAATCATAGCTACCGACTAAAATCTGCGACGCGCAAGACATATGTGGTTAATAAAGTTAGTCAATGTCTTAAGCTCTAGACTAAATCTGTATTAATTTCCATCAAAATATCAAAATCTTGTTAGTAGTTCAGGCCTGAAACAGTAACGGAGAGACGGTCACATTGATATATAATATTCAAGTTGTATTTTTGTTTATTATTATGCAATAATTGATAGGCCAAAATAAATAAAGAAACAAAGTAAATATCTAACGTATCTAGTGTCCTTAGCTCAGTGGTAGCTCAGAGATTGAAGGCCGGATTTATGAGGATTCCCTCCGACGCCGCACTCCTCTCTGATTGCTAGTTTATTTCGTGTCAAATGCGTAAGCTACGGATACCATTTTATTTCAATGCTCGCTACATAGCGTGCCATGTTTGAAGCGTTGGTGTACAGATATTTTAAGTGTTTGCAGTTAGCTTTGGAGTTGGAAGTTCTTGGGTAATTTTCTTATTATTAGTTAAAAAACTTTTTACCTTATTAGGTTAAGCATGTGTGATTTGTAACTTAAGGTTTACATTAGATGTTTGGATCATTATTTTCTTCTATTAGTTGACAATAAGTAAAAATAAATTTTACAGAATCAAGCAACAGTTAATCAGGAAGGTAACAAAAAAAGGTTTTCATTTTTACATTAACGTTTTGTTAAGAACAACATATATAATGATAGACCAAGCGATTTATGGAACAAAATTATATGTAACATACTAAATATTCAATTGTAATAATAACATTCTAAGCATACGTCGTACGTTCAATGTGAGTAATAAAAATCTATCGTACAGAAGTTTCTAGAAATTCTTGACAGACTAAAATCGCGACATATTTCACGTCTAACTTCGCCGCCATGCATCATACAACTATCAAACTACAATGTCCGCGAAGTTAGTAGCACTTGGTTACTTTTATTGACTCCATAAAAGCAGTCACCTGGATATGGTGAAGGATATACGTATATTTTATTGTTTTGGAAACTGACTGGGAAGTGCGCAGAAAATTTGGAAAAAAAATAAAGACTAGTTATTTAGAGATAAGGGCTCTCGCGTTCTTGTATTGCACAAAAAAAATTACGATAATCTTATGTTAAATAAGAAGATATAATATGTCATACTGTTACTTATAAATAAATTTCAGGACTGACCGTTGAACCGTGCACCCATTTAGATCTCACTTCTTTTGTCATTGAAGTCAACATTCAAGGCATTTATTATGCTTTTAAACTTGACTCTCATTTAACATTTATGTTATTTGATTGAATATATCAGTACTGAAGTTGGTATGCGTTGTTTTATATTTTATATTTAATAAAATTAAAATGTATGTATTTTGTTACTTAAGAAATACACATTTCTATCTCCATTTTTACTTAGAATCAATGATACTATCATTAAATCAAGTATAACCCTTCAAACATCTACTACATACTTTACCCAATATATGACATACAATTTTATGTCTCCGACGAGACACAGCGCCGTCTCCAACTTCAATAACGCATAGCTCAAATCCGACTGACTGATATTATTAAGTTTCTGTCAATAACTTCGGTTGAATTACAGTAGAATCTCAACTATATATAACTTACTATATGAATGTATGTCTGTAAGTCGAGTGTACGACGTGTCAGGGATATCTTTGTTAAATTCTGTGGCAATACTGATTTTGTTTTATTTGAAAATTTTTTACGGGCTTTGAGGCCAAAAGATTTTTGTTTATTGTCCATTCTCTGCTACCACTCTATTAATAAAATAATTTTTAACAAAAAATAAACCGACTTCAAACTAAAAAGCAAAAAATAAATTTGCTTCCCACAAAGTAATACGCATTTTCATTTAGTAGAAATGATTGAATAGTTATTTTATAATTTAGACGTCGGTACCAAGTAAATGCTACAACAATCTATACAATATCGATTTAACCAAACAAACACTTATTATTTTACTTGACATGCTATCAAAAATACGGTCTTTGATATAATAACTGTTTTTTTTAGGAATTCAAGTATCAAACAGCATCAGTCCATGTATACAACTTGGCACTATCTGTCAAGGGCGGATCGCCACGCCTCCAAAGGACATACAGACTACGATTGTGACACAAATCTTATTTATTGCCAGCGTACATAATTATTGTGTTGCCATGTGCTTGTATCAGCTTTTATATTCGTTATTTTAAATTTATTTATATAACTAGAAATGATGTTTTAAAAGATTATATTATTTTTATTTTAACCTATACCCAAAAACATAAGCTTCGTGAAAGCCTATTAAAAAAAAAACAAGAAAGTATCTCTCAATCATATTTTTTCGTTAAATACACTACTGTCAATCATTAAAAATTTCTCAAATCATAGATACTGTATATTACAAGAATTCATCTTTCAGTACGTAACAATACCAATTTCATCTTTCAGTACGTAAAAATACCAAATAGAATTCAATATCAATACTTTGTTTGTTTTATTTAAATATAAATTATCTATAATAGATTACTCTGCAGTAAACACTATATCAATAAACTATCTAGCTATAGTTAATATATGATTACGCCAGTCTTCAAAGTCTCCATACATTTATACTACAATACACGTCAAAGTTTAAAAGCCCCGATGCATGTGTACCAACTTTATTGAGAAATGGCTGCTAGAATTGATTTTGACGTCTCCTTCCCGATTTTAAAACGCTAAAATGTCTTTTACGATTTTAACAAGGTAATTTGAACCTTATGCAACAGTTTGGAGGTTGAAATTCGCTTGCTAGTATTTAAGGCTTTATGAAGAAAAGCGGTCTTCTTCATATTTATTAGTGTTGCTTTTTGCGTGTAATGGATTTTTAAGTGAATAAACAAGATGTGGACGGCTTTCACGGTCGCTGGTTTCGACTTTTAATGTTTTTAAAAGCTTTGCTGTTATGAAATTACGTTAATTGTTACAGTAATTGTTGTTTTTTTAATTTCCCTTCGGTTCGTGGGAATGACAATGAGGAACTTTGATTAAAGAATTATGAGATAACCTATTAACTTTTTTAGTTGAAATTCGTATTTCAAATAAATTATAATACATTTTACGTCTAATAACTTTTAAGTATACGTTTTAAAAATAATTTGTACTTTAAGCAAATAGTAAATTTTAGATGTTTTGATTCTGTTCCTAGGTGTGATATTTCTGTGTAAAATAAACTTAGTAAATCTCTCACATAATAATATAATAGTAATTAACAAAGACTATAGATTAGGGATCTTGCTATCAATATATAAAATAACCAGTATTTTTAAACTTAATCGTAATGTGTTCAGAAAATGTTGTTTATCAAGTATCAAATCTTTTCGGTCGTCTAACAGTGACAAGTCATTACGTGTCGCGGGCGGGTCTAAGGGCCGATGAAAAATTACTGATGTCAAAAAAGGACTCGACGAAATGATGGTTAAAACATGCCCTTAGTAACGTACCAACATTACTTATTAGACTTTTTTTATTTTTTTTACTAGGAAATCCAGGGATAGTCCTCTTCGGGGAGAAGGAGGCGGTTATGTCGGACTCGCCAGAAGGGTCATACCGTCTTAAACCCACCGGTGTTCCATGTCATCCTTGCGGGAAGCGGGCTCGAAAGGACGCACGAAACAATCTTCCGTAAACTAGACTTGTTTAAACCATTTGGCAGTCTTCATGGAGGTTATGGTACCCTAGTTTCGTTATTTATAGTTTTTTATATTTTTATTCCGTTAAGAAGTAGCTTTATTTAAATAATTGGGATATAATGTCATTGGTATAGGTAAGTATATATTTAAAAAATCAGTTATTTAGTAAGGGCTCAAACAGTGTATTTAAGAGAGACGATCAAATAAAAAAGATCTTTTTTAATGCGTTAAGAAGACAAAGGGCAGCAAGGCAATAGATAAATTTTAGAATACCATAGACACATTATTTTGATACTGTAATCATAGTATCGATTCAAAAGTTTAAATTTATGCCTAACCTAGTTTAAGGGGTTTTGGCGGGAATCTGGCGGCGTCTATTTGTAATCTCGATTTAATATTCGTTTTTTGGTGCATAAAGTGGTTTAATGTTTGATTGTGATAGTGATTCATGCAGTTAATTAGCTAATAAGTGACCAGGAAATAAAGAATTTATTTGAGATAGTAGCGCCGTTCCGATTGCTCCAAGATTCGTCGAGGTTCTTCGTAAAGTTCACTATCACTTTACGAAGGGCAGAACGAAACGAGTGACTGACTCGACTAAAGACGACTTGATGACGATTTTACTTGACTCATATCAACTTTTACCTTGACCACGTTGCCTCTCATTACATTGACATTGGCAAAAAGCTAGACGCTAATGCCATAATAAAAGAGAGAAAGAACCTAGTTTAATGGAGCTTTTTTTGACATTGACTTGACCATGAATATTGTGACTAAAGTTAAAAAAAATTCCTAACTTCGCTGACGTCACAAGTGCTCAACATTTTGAGTCTGTAATAAAATATATCTCGCTCGCTGATACACTGATCAAATCCAGTGGAGGTGGACTTAGCAGAAAATTTCGTCGCCCGTAATAAAACGAACACTGACACATTGGCTTTAGGACAGACACGAATTCTATATATGTATATATGACAACACTTTTATCATTTTTTGGATGTTCTTTTTTTAATTTTTAAAAAAAGAATGTGTCCTCAGCCAGTGTAGGTAATTTATTTTTTAAATATTGGATGCACGTATCAATTACGTATAGCAAAGTTGCAACGTCAAAATTAATCAACTTTGTCCTACATAAAAAAAAGAAAAAAATCAAGTAAAATATAGGTATCGATTTTGTTGAATATATTTATTTTATATCATACCATACATATTACAAAAGACAACAACTAAACGGAACTGGAATATAACTGGTTTTTGAGAAATTTCTGTTTTTTATACTTTCACGCAAAAAAGGCTGGACCGATTTAGTTTAAATTTAGCATGTAGATAGATGATGAATGATGAATGAAGCCTGGATTAACGAATAGGATAACAACGCGGGTAGAACCGCGGAGTAATGCTAGTATTATATAAAATATTCTTACCCCAGGGCCTTTACATTTCCAATCCATCCCCGCTAAGGCCACTCGTTTTTGAAGAGCAATAATTCCACAAGTCAGCAGCATGCGGCGCGAGGGCCCTCCAAAATGAAAATATATAACCACTCCACGACGCCTTCGACTCTAACGGACTATTCGTTTAATCTTTATTTTAATGCTTTTCAAATTTAGAACAAGCTTCTCAGTTTCAGCAGGCTGTTAATAAATTTATTTTTAAATGTAGAATATAACCACTCCACGATGCCTTAGACTTAAACGGACTATTCGTTTAATCTTTATTTTGATGCTTTTCAAATTTAGAACACGCTTCTCAATTTCAGCAGGCTGTTAATAAATTATTTTTTTAATTTAAAATAAGCAACGCTTTCGACTTTTACGAATGATTCATTTTGTCTTGATTTTAACGCTTAAGAATATTCTAAATTCTTGCTGGCTGTTGATAAATTAAAAAAAAACTATAACCACTTAAAAATGAATGACTGGACGATTCGTTAAATATTTGTTTTAATTCTTTTTAAATTTAGAAAACGTTTCTCAGTTTCGGCTGGCCATTATTTATTTTGAAATTAATATTGTATGTCCTCTTTACGACCTCTAGGTAAGTTCTTTATATTTATTAATTTGTTATTTTAATGAGTTCAAAATTAGAACCGGCATCTTTTTGTTAGCATAATTTTATTAAAAACCCTTGCTTATTGTTAAATGAAGTAGTGTTTTTTTTAAGTTTAAGTAGACTTATTAATAGCTATCAAATATGATTTAAGAGTGATAATTACATTTTTCGTAACCACAAACCGTAACAAATACTCAAAAGATTCATTGTCGGACAATACAGACGTGGTGAAATAAAAATAAATTATATTCCATCGTAAGCACAAAGCTTTGCTTATTAAGTTTAATTTTTAATATTCGCGCTCAGTCCGCGTAAAATTGCAATCTACCCCCGAAAAAGAAGAAAAAAATATGGCGTTGTATGCTTTGAGGCTACGATGGGGCGTTAGTGGTGTCTTTAATGAGAATGTATGTTATAATTTCGTATGTTTCTGTACCTGTATGTTGTTTGAATGTACTTTATTGGTTAGATTTAAATTAAAATGTGTCTGTGTTTCAGAGAATTTATCTTTTTTTTTCTGCATCGATTTTTATATACGATTATATTACGAAAACACGCGGACAGCTCAAAGGTAATTTTCTAGGACAATTAAATTTGGATTTTAGAATAAATGTAGAAGAATATTATGCTTGACAACTAAAGAAGGTGTAATTTCGTTTATTTCTTATTTACTAGTACTTCTTTTGGTATAGTTTGTACATTACGATGCTAGAATAAAAGTAAATAAACCATCAATTTTAAGCTTTAAATTTAAAATTGATTTATCAAAAACTTTATATTGTCAGTGTAACGTAATAGTATAATAATAAGACGTATAACGCTAGACTTATATTAATAATAGTCGGTCCACCGTAAGTGAAGCCAAAACTGTATATAATATTATGTAGGTTTTAACAGCACGTTCTTATATTCAATGACATACACAATCTTACCGATAATGTAGCTGCATAAAGAAAAACATACAGATTTTGATGCGATACACTGTCGCGACTATCTTGTAAGTAGACAAAATTGTCTTGGTTGTAATGGCTTCACTTTGTGTCCTCATATTGCGGTTCTAACTTCTATGTGCCTATTATTCTATGTAACAGGGCATTTTTTATTTTATTTTAAATATGTTTTTTTGAAGCACAACAATAAGCTTGTTTAAAAATTCTTTAAACTTAAATATGCAAATAATCCTCAAAACTTATACACGTAGCGAAGTCAAAGTCCCGAGTTTGAATCCCAGCGGCGTCAAGTCTGAACTAAGAGCGAAAGTGCATTTGTTAGTTAAATTCACTTCATAAATCTATCATGTTAAATAGTCTACTGACTTTAAATATTTGCAACGAAATCAGTTACTTTTCAAATATATAGCTTTACGCCTATACATTGTTATTGTTCAAATAAAAACTTATATTATCTGAAACAGAAAGATATTACGAAATTTTCTTTTGAATATATATTAATTATATTTTAATTCGATAAATATGGACATTTTCGAAAAAAAACCCTAAAAATTATACAAATGAACTATGTGGTTTTCCATCTATGAACAAAAATAAACTTGCCTTAAAGAATACAAAAGTTATCTACTATCTGCAACTACTAAAACAACTATCTAAAAAATAGCAACTCAATTTCAATTAAGGAAGTAATCCTTTAGCACATACAAAAATCCAAGTGCTACACCAATCACAGACAAAGTACAGTTACTAAGAAAATAATAAATAAATAAAAACATTTTATTGACACACACAAAGAAGTACACATCCGGTAGTAGGCTATAAAAGTTATTTAAAAAAAAGATAATACATAGCTAATAAAATACAGCTTAAAAAAATAAACTTCTAAAATCATAATAAACATCATATAATTTTCCTTTTATACAAAAAATATTACTTTCTTCTTTAATGTGAAAACAGTGTATTGAGCTATGATGGATCGGCGCGATCAATTCCTCAGAATTTAAATAGATATGATGGAAGATGACGTATCGCCATCTTGAAATATCTTTAAAGGAAAAGGTTAGCTAGGTTAAACAGTTTTAAAAATAAGCTAAAATGATGATATAATATTGTAGTCTACTACAAAACTTTTTAAGTCTAAAATATTTTTTTGATTGATTTAGTATTCCTTGAATTTTTAAAAGTGGTGTATGTACGTACGTTCTTGTTACGACACTCATTTATACAATACTAGCTGTGCTTCGCGGTGCTACCCGCTGTTTATTAGGGAAAATAAATTGTATGTTTGACCGCAGTAA
>JADANM010005043.1:6183808-6221376 GCA_026213755.1 Eurema hecabe | reverse complement strand
TACAAAACATGTGTCCGATCCTGAAGGCAATATTCTCTATGTAAGAACCTTTTCGAATAAAATAAAATAAAAAAATCTATATCTAAAAATAACAATGCAATAAAGTTTTAAAGATTATGTTTCTAGTAAAAAAATTACACAAATTCAATTAAATTCACAAACGCTGGCAACTCACGTACGGGTCGTTGACCCTATAGACCCTATGGCTAACAGAGCATACGTCTTATAATATAAAGATTAAAACTAAGAAATCTAGACATAGGACTAATAGTTGAGTTCAATTGATATCACATTCCATTTCCCGTGAATCGCAAAGCGGATATTAGTGTTATGCATCGCGTTTTCACATATCAAGTAAGTTTTCGCTTAAGTATTAGTATTGGTACACTTTTGTATTAGGGTATGAAAAGTTCTTAGTAGTTAAATATTACCTATCTTGTTTTGGCTTAAAAGGTGCTGCAAGGATACAAAAAATGCTAATTTCAGAAAACAAGCAATTCAAACAAAAAATCAAATAACTTCAATATTAAGAGTTATAAAATATGTTGTATAGTTTTTGAATCTATCTATACATATAATAAAAACGTAACGAGTCGCTGTCTGTACATGGAAGATATATTATGAGAAAAAATATTATAGGAGACCTTTATTAACGCAATAGAAACCAAAACAATGAGTTTTGGAATTTTTGTCTGTTTGTTTGTGCACACTAATCTCAGAAACAGCTTATCCTATCTAGATAGTTTTCAATGATGTATTGTGGTAAGCTTCACTTAACATTGAGTGTTTAATTCATGTCAATCGGTTGATAAATAAAAAAGTTATGGCAATTTAAAGAATCACGTTGAACTCGCTAAACGTTTGTTGGCGCGGGTTAGGCCTTTTCAAAAATGCTGCCCAAAGTCACTTTTATAAGCGGGCGAAGTCGCGGGCATAGCTAGTTTGTTAATATATTCGTGCTTTTGAAGATCGCTTGGCGCAATGGTAAGACAGATGCCTTCTGTGCTAGTAGGTTGTGGGTTCGATTCCCTAGAAAAATAGATTTAAACATTATATATGTATGTATTTACAAAAAAGTGTATACTTAATATGTAAGTAATATTATTACTGTGGCTACATGCCACATATATCGTACATGTATCGTAGTCACATAACTCAACACGTTCCTATACTTACCTTATTAACCTTTATACCTTTCAAGCTTTTCTCTATAACTAATTTGTAATTATTGTAATTTTTTTGATGCTGGAGCTGACATAGCTTAAGAGGTAAAAGCCCTAAAAAAATAAAAATTAAAAAAAAGCTTTTCTCGTGAAACATACACGCAATTTGTTCTGAAAAGTTAAGAAAAGTAGTCACATTATCATGACCCAGCAATGTATATCTAGAGATAGATATATCATACCGTGTACGCTACCTAAATATAAGAATACTTAAAGAACCATTGAGTGACATTCAGTTTTCATTTCCTGCGGGCGCGGCATTAGGTATCGACAGATAAATATTTTGCGGCCACTCCATAAATAACCCGTAATGGAAACCATTTCGTGGCTTACGGAGTTGGGAATTAAACATATAGATGTGGCTACTTGGAAAATACTGTGAATAGTTAATTTTACACGTAAAATAGCATATTAGTATACTATTTATGAAATATAAAATTCAGTTTAGTTATTAAAGACATTCTTCTATATAACTCTAACAAAAAAAGTTAAAAAGCTATGGTTTGAGGTTATCGTATACGTAATATTAACAACATAGTCATAAAGATTTCGTAGTTTTGACCCTAAGATGTAATTTGCTCATATGGAACATTTAACAATGAAATTTTAATACTCTATTTATCAAATATTATTACAGATTACACAACCGAACCTGTTACTAAAATATCACATAAATAGTGCGAATTGTTTTTATAAAATTATATCTTTTTTTATATTTTCGGTAATTAACGGTTTTGGCTGATTTTATTTATTGATTTAAAAAAATCCTTCAACAAAAAACACTGTACATAGTACTATAACTATATGACATCGTTGACAATAGTTTTTATGATTTTTTTTATAAAAGGATGCGTTCAACATAATATTTTAGACAGCACATTACTTTAAAATTATTAAGTTAAATAAATAAATATTACAGCCAAAAAAATAAAACTAAATTGCAACGACAGAATTAATCAGCAAAAAAATATATATTAAAAGTAAGACCATGAGAGCTGGCCGTTAAGAAAAAGTAAATTGACTGTCATTCATTTCAAATTTCAAAAATCGAATCGTATCTAGAATTTAGCATCAACGTGACGCGTCGTGTGAAACTGATTTTCGCGCCACGCCCCGGGTGACCATTGTTATTCAAATCCATTTCCAGATATTACTTCGATATTATTTGAATCATATCGTTTTCATACGATTTTGTAAACGTCTTACAGTTAAAATAAAATAAAGGAAAAAAAAAATCTTATACAATTAGCAAACAGCGGTTTCATTCGAAATTTAAAAAATCTATATAAAACCAAAAATAAGCTTTTAACCTCCTACGTCATTTTTGATGTTGCCCTGATATTTATCTTTTAGATTAGATTTTGGAATAAATCTTGATTACAAAATTAAACAAAATAAGCGAATGTTTAGTTTAGTATAATATTATTAAAAATATCCACAGTGTTGTTCATATATTATAGTATAAAAAAACAAATATTGGAAATGTTCTACGTCAATGTTAAATTTCATTTTGATTAGTTCTTAGCAGGCTGAAATCAAGCTGAATTGAACTTAAAATCGTCTAAATTCAATTCAATGTCATTCGAGAGACACTTTTAAACTATTAATATACTAGCTGTCGCCCGCGACTCCGTCCGCGTGGAGTTTTATATAAACCTTGACCTCGCCCCTTCCCCCTTTATAACCCCTTTTTCCAGTTAAAAATTAGCCTATTTCCTTCCCCAGGCTCTAGACGTTCTGTGTACCAAATTTCGTTCTAATCGGTTCGGCAAAACATAGCGTGATGAAGGAGGACAGAGCAGAGACAGGCAGAGTTACTATCGCATTTATAATATTAGTATGGATAAGCACGAGTAGTATGTTAGTATTATTATAACTTGTATGTATAGATTTATTGTTAAGTGCACAAATTCGCTTAGCTACTAAGAGGTTGTCTAGCTGTGTAAGGCGGCGCCAACTTAGTTACTTCTAATGGATTTTGAGACAAGAACAGCTATGAACTTGTTTGGTTATTAATTTAAAATTGAAACTCGAATACCGTTGGAGCTATTTAGAGATTTTATGAATGATTTATTAGGGTACTTACAAGATTTTACTACGCAGAGAAATACGTATTATCATGGCTATGTATGCCTAAATGTTTAAAAACTAAACTGATTTTCGTTTTTTATTAGATAAAATGATTGAAGAGAAATATAATAATATATCAGTGAGAAGCCGAGGCTGGTCGATGTTGAGTGTTGTAGATATCTATACTAATATATAAAGCTGAAGAGTTTGTTTGTTTGAACCCGCTAATCTCAGGAACTACTGGTTCGAATTGAAAAATTATTTTTTATTGAATAGACAATTTATCGAGGAAGGCTTTAGGATACATAACATCACGCTGCGACTTATAGGAGCGAAGAAATAATGGCATAAGAAGTCGACGGGGACGAAGTCGCTAGCAACAGCTAGTATAGAATAAAATAAAAAAGTTTGATCTTAGACTTTTTTCGTTCTGTGTATGGAAGCTACTGTGTTCCATTTTTTCTTTACGATTATTCTTTATACACGACAAAATCAAGCTCATTACAATATATATATTGACATATAACTATCCAGAACCATAAACTCCGAACAGCTTACGAATAAATGTTGTTGATATCAAAGCTAAATTTCGCTAATGAAACTGTACACTCGCTATTGATACAAAATGCGTGGCAAATTTATTGGTCAAATCTAAAGCAGATAATGCAACACAAAAGTGTTAAAGCTAGTAATGATTACGCTAAGCTAACATTACTGATATTGCTTTGAATGAAATTTAATTGCAGCGAAATTATCGATTTCAGATCCCTTTTCAAATGTTGATGGATTAGAGTGAATTTTGCTTCAGGTTATAATTAAAACTATTTCATTACTATCCATACTCCATACTAATATTATAAATGCGAAAGTAACTCTGTCTGTCTTTCCATCACTCTAAAACTACTGAACCAATTAGAACGAAATTTGGTATAAAGTTAGTTTAAAGCCTGGGGAAGGTCTACTTTTTTAAAATCAACCCCCAAAAGGTTGCGCGAGGGGTTAAAACTTTTTATAATTTTACGTTTTCACAGCCAAACTGCTGAACCGACTGTAATGGAATTTGGTACACAGATGGTCTAGAGCCTGAGATAAAACATAGGCTACTTATTAACTGGAAAAAAGGGTTACAAGGGGGGAAGGGGGTTCAAAGTTTATATGAAAGTCCACGCGGACGGAGTCGCGGGCAACAGCTAGTAATAATAATGATATTATATAGAGGCGTATGGTTATTTCCAGAACTGCAATAGATAAATTAAAGAAAATATAAACGAATAGCAACATATACAGAGGTCAACTTTTGAACATAAATTTAAAAATGAATTCCACTGAAAAATTCTTTACATCTTTACGCCTTTAACGCAGCGATAAGTTTTGAGTACTTCAATAAACAATAATACCTACAAATTTTAATTTATTAGAGTTTTCGTCATGAATAAAATTATTTCGAATAAAATTAAATTGTATGTTCACTAATTATAATTTGAACAATATAACTGTTATTTTAATGGTCGGTTATTTGTTGATTAACTCCATTCAGAGTCTCTTTTGATTGATTCTAAACTTAAAGGGAAGCCATGTCCGATAGCAACTTACCGACTTTCAATGTGACACAGATTAAAATTATTAAACAGAACCGTCATTTAAAAATTCGTTTTTTAAATGTATTCTAAAAATGTCAGTTTATTGACTAAGCATCAGGCCCTTAAACTAGATTTTCTTTTTCTTGATTTTCATTTAAATATTTTTCCAAAATTGAGTAAGTTCGTGAGTTCAGTTGTGAATAATATAATATGTTATACTTATTATTGTTTTTAATTATTTGGAATTATTTCTTAGGTTGAATTAAAACATTAAATGATTTTTGAACGTATGTAATAGAAGTTATAAATATTATATTAATGCAAAGAAAAACAACCTCCATTGCGTTAATAGTCAGTAAGATTTAAATTGATTAAGGGTTAATAAATAAATAGCATTCAAATAACGTATATCTGTAGCAATTGTGGTAGAATTTTTTTTATCTGTTCTGTTGTTAACAAAACTTCTTAATTTAGTTTGAAAATAATATAGTGTACCTACCACAACATAGTAGTAAAACAAAGACGCTTTTTACGTCCCTATATCCCATATGTATGCTACAATGATTCAAGGGGTGGGTTTTCTATAAACATTCGTGGACTTAAACGTTTCTAAAGTCAGTTGCTGGTCTTTTAGGAATAAACACAAAACTAAACAAATAATAAATATTAACCCACATCTACACCTTAATCTTTGACCACCGCCTCCGGCTTAGCAATTACAGAGCATCGGAACAGTAAGCCGACGTACTTAAAGATGTTTTTCGTATATTTCAGTATATTTCTCCATTGTTCCGAAGCTTCTCAGTTACTAATTGCTCGCTTTATCTAAACAGAAAGGATTGAAGTTATTCGCTTTTAATGATTTTTGGTTTCATTGTTTTTGAAGTACTTCGAAACGTACCTACTAGTATTGAAATATTTAAAGTATTGTTATTAATTTATACGTATGTTATCTATACTAATATTATAAAGAAGTAAATTTTGTGTGTTTGTTAAATTGTAAGGGATCTCTCGGGATCTTCTGAACCGATTTTAAAAATTCTTTCACCAATTGAAGGCCATATTATTGCTGAGTGTTAACATTATGCCCAACGAAGTGGGCACGGGTCAGCTAGTTCTAAAATATTTTAAGGTTTGGTCAATAAGTATTTTGTACTATACTTTTAGTACCTACATACTTTTTAAAGTTAATGTTTTTTAATGCCTAAGGGAAACACTTGATGTTGTATCCTTTTAAATACCTAAGAGTAAGAGATAGAAAAACATAACCATTTTAGTTTAATTTATTTTCCACACATATGAAATCAAATGTCTCAAATTCTTATATAACCTAAATCATATATTCTATCTTCAATAAGACGGAAAAAATAAACACATCAGCTTTTATATTAGTATAGAATATAGACGTAGATTGATTCGTTAAAAATGGCGGCAATCTCTATTTACTAATGCTGGCAACCCGAACCCGACGCCGCTTCTCCGATGTCTTGGCGGGAAACGTAAATCTTGCCCATTAAATCCTTCAGCGAATGTTTTTTTTTTACTTTTTTATATTTTCGGCCAGCTTTGAATATGTAAAAAACTTCTTCAATTAAAATAATAAATTTGTTATGATCACAAATTGATATATACGTTAACATTTGGTATTAATATTTAAATAAATTAAGTAAGAAAAATAAATTATATGATACAAAAAATTTAATTTATACCTTAAATGTTTTTGTAGGTAGCATAAATTAAACTTCTAAAACAAGCCGGCTTTCCCACATGTTTATCGCTATTGATTCTTGTATAAATGCAGGCTTTCAGGCGAGTTCCGGTGCGGAGTGCACCCGTGACGTCACTTCCGGTCCGTCGGACACCACTCTCACTAATAGTCTCTCAGTTTAGTTCACTATTTTCCCGTTTAAGCTCAATGCTACCTTTAAATTACCTTTTCAACTACGTGCTAATTTGATTTAAATTAAAATTAAAAATTAGTACAAATAAAGTTTTTATATAACAAAATCAATTACTACAAATAACATCTATACTATCACGCTAAGACTAATTAGTTAATACGTGCATAGATTCCTGTATAAATAGAGGATTTGCAGGCGAGTTCCGGTTTCCGGTGCGGAGTGCAACGGTGACGTCACTTCCGGTCCGGCGAACGCCACTCTCCGAAATAGTCTCTTCTTGGATTGCTTTTCCTATTTACGTTCACATGTTCAAAGCCAGCATCAATTCATGTAAAGGTCCTTTCAAATAATGTATTAAGGAGTTGATGAGAGGATTCATATTGAGTTATTTTATACGTAATTTTCTTTAGAAAAGCGAACAGACGAATAGGAGTTTAATCTGGTAAGTAATCTACTTCGCCTATAAACACTATAGATCTCACGATATTGTCAACTTAATAACACTATTTAATCTTAATGGTATTACACATACACATACCTCTTAAAAGTAAAAAGAATTCTTTCATAATATTATGTAAAAAAGGAGCAACGCTTATATCTGAAACTATGAGTTGGTTACGACCGCTGTGCGCAGTGGTAGCACAACTGCTTTCTGCACGAAGGGTCGTGGGTTCGTCCCTACCCCGGAAATATATATTTGAATTTACATTTGTATTTTTCCGGGGTCTGGTTGTTGCCTTGTATTGTATATATGCATTTATGAAAGAAAAGTATGTGTACGGATAAATTACAATCCGTTATCGAGTAACCATAAAATGTCCTGAAGTTTTATTTTTACTAGCTGTTGCCCGCGACTCCGTCCGCGTTTACTTTCATAAAAATTATTCCCCTGGAAACTGGATAAAAGGTATCCTGTGTCCTTCTCCTGGTTCTAAACTACCTCCCTGCCAATTTTCAGCTAAATCGGTTCAGCCGTTTTTGAGTTATAAGTGAAGTAACTAACACGACTTTCTTTTATATATATAAGATTATAGGTTATTTATTTCTAGGCAAGGCTGCTTTGAAGTCAGTCTATTGAACATAACGTTAAACTTCCTTTCGCATGCGAAACTGCAGGGTGAAACTAGTTTAAAATAGGCACGTAAAATCACGAATCACACTGACACATAAAAAACCTCTATTTCATACAAATGCTAGCATATACAAGGAAATATGTGTATTGATACTATGAAGGTAAGCTGTTAAAAATTTATGTACCTATTGCCAGAGTTTAACGATTCACTTTATTGTGTACGAATTTTTATAGCTCAAAAATAACCCGTTCCGATAGTATCGGAGTTGAATATTTTTGTATGAAAAACCTTGTATTATAGATAAAAGTCAAAGTCAAACGTATCTTTATTGAACTAGGCTACATAACTAAAAACTTATTTTCAAAGTGTTATGTGGTATTGAATCACTTAACAATAAAATCTGCTTTACATAAAGTTAAGCATGTTACAACCTAGTCTAGATATTAAATTTTATAATCTAACAATAACATTTATATTATCTATAGGCTTCATTAAGGACTTAGGTTAGTCCTTAAAAGGAATCTTTGTTAATTTTTTAGTTAGAAAAAAATTCGAAACGTTTTTCAGACTCCTAAACTAAAGAGCATTCGGGCGAGAGTGACGTCTGTCTGTCGCAACGAGTATTGATTTTGCATTTCAATTCCAAATTCAAATACTCTTTTGTGCTGCCGTATGTTATTGGCCAAGAGATTTAATCCAGGAATTAAGGGCTGGCAATCTATAAATTGGAGATTAAAGTCGGCTTTTGTTTAAAAAAATATTTTATTAGAATTCTGTGCTATTCTCTCTCAGATAATGCTATACAGAGCTCGCCCTCAGTATTGCATTAAGAGCTGAGATTTCGACCTCTGCTGCGTTTCTCTTATTAATCGTTTATAATGTTTGAATTGATTTATTACAGTAGCAATAAACACTTATTTTTATTTATTTATATAAAATTTTATATGGAACTCAAATTCGAAAAGAAAGTGGATTAATATGGTAGATTAACTTTTAAAATCGTACTCAAGTAATAGTTATACTGATGATTTTTTAGCTAGCAAATTCATTCTAGTGCCTTCACTAAAAGTATTATAGCTATTTAAAAGAAATTTATAATTTAGCGTTATACAGTTGAAGCAAAGAATGCCTCGAACGTATTTACGATCAAATACCATCAGAGCAGAATTAACTTAGGACCTAATTAGACAAATTAAAACCTTAAACTTACATACCCTAGTAACTAACCCGTTCATAAAATCAATAGGCGGTTTAAAATAGTAATCCCAATGCAAATCGGTTTCAGCAGTTCGTTAAAGCTCTCACGCGAGGTGATAAGATCTTCGGGCGATGCGCGGAGTTCACACGAGACCTGTTTATGTTTCAATAAGACTACGCTTAACTTAACGAGCCTTGTACCTAGTTAAAGTTTCTAAGACCTATTGGGCTATTTAAGACTAAATTTTAGCCTTGTTGTGGCCGAGGGATGTAACCTTTTTTTGAAACAAAGAAAGGATTCCGATATCGAACTGATTGGCCGTTAGGTTCTGTTGGATTGAGTTCTGAAACGCGCTTACGATATTTATTTGAGACTTAGCATATACAACTTCTAGACATCGAAGAATGAGGGCCTAATGGCCAACCAGGGAGTGTTTCCACTAGTTGAGAATCCTCTTTTTGGATCGGAGGATGGTACAGAAGGTACATAAAAGTGCACATATACATACATAGTGAATTAAGATCATAGGACTTACAATTGAGAAATATATAGGTATTTATCAAATGACTCGGTGTATTTCAATACCACATATATAATATTTATGTAAAATGTTACATTTAAGAATTTAAATATATTATATAGAATGACGAAAACGCAACTTTGAAAAATATGTTAATACAATGTATTTACTTTTACACCACAATTTGCTGAATCACCTCAAATAATAACAGCAAAAGGAATAAAAAATTCAGACATGACGAATAGCAGACTCCGCGGTTAAAATGGCGTTCATCTATTCGAGCGAGCCCCGAATTTGTAAGACATTTTAGTATAAAAGTCACGGCACGGACCATGCTCATTCCATAAATTCAATGCTGTGAAAAACAGGACTGTGTCACTGTCTTGAAAGATGTTGTGACTTTACATCGTAATAAAAAATTTTTAATGTTTTTTTTATGTAATGATGCGGTACTGACCAAGTGAGCTTGATGGTAATGTACGATCTCCGCCCAGTAATCGCAATGCTTTGAACCTTGCGATTGCTTTGGCGACGTTCCAAATAGGGAAAAAAATTATGATAAAAAGGAATAAAGGATAGGATACCGGAGAGGGGAGGGAAAATGAGCTTCCAGTGCTATTAAGAGCAACAATCAGAATTCTGAGCTTTTGCTCTTTGTAGAAGCTGCATTTCGAACCAGGGCTTAATGATTGTTTACTATTACAATTACGATTTAAATTTGCACTTTATGTAGCCTAGTTGAATGAAGACTGGACTTGATTATAGCGATTGATCTTATTTGTATAGTAAATCTAATTGGTTACCTTATTAATTTACGTAAAAAAATATCAAGATATACGAACAGTGTGAACAAAGTGTCATTCGCTTGATAAATGGGGACGTCTCTGAATTTATAAGGGTATGTGATATTTCTAACCGTTGAAGACGTATTGTTTTTTGTTCAAAACCAAGAGTGCAATATAGAATATAGAATATAAACTATTCCAATTAAGTAGTTTTAGTGTAAAGATTATGTATGTATGTAGATGTAGCAGGCTAGATTTCGCAACTTGACGACCAATAGTCCTTGTATAATAAGTACGTTTAGTGGGAAGAGTAACAAATATGTACACGTATAATACTATTATAAACGATTGTTATAAACAAAAAAGTAATTAATTAACAAAGGCCGGGAACAGATTTAAGAGTTACTTACATTTGTGACTTCTTTTAACATAACGACCGCTTGGCGCAGTGGTAGCACAAACTGCAATCTGCGCGAAGGGTCGTGGGTTCGACTCCCACCGGAAAAATATATTTGTAATTTACATTTGTATTTTTCTGGGGTCTGGGTGTTGCTAAATATTGTATGTATGTATTTACAAAAGAAAAGTATGTATAAGTAATTTATTCCGTTCCATAACACAAGCTTCGGCTTAGCTTGGAACTAGATGGCGCTGTGTATAAATGTCCTGAAAATATTTATTAATATTATTACTATTTATTATAAACAAAATTCCAGCTAAATTGCCCTTGGAAAATAAACAAAGTAAAAAGCAAGTACCACATTTATATTAAAGTAATAAAAACAGCACGTAAGTTTCCACATCTAGTTCTAAACCCAGTATTTCAGCAAACTTAGGTCCCATTCCGACACCCCCGGGCTAGACCTAACAATATCGAAACAGATCGCGCTCAGACAACTTTGAAATGCATAATTAAATTAGATATTCAAGATCTCCTTTGAGACAAAGGGGAATATTATACGGATATTGTTCGGTATCACTTTAGTTTATTGTTTTGCGTTTCGTGCGATAGTTGCCCGTCATTTTGACGCATTTAATATGTTTACTGTAAACAATTACATTAAGCTGCGTTGTTGTCCGAATGATGATGTCTCTGAGCCACAAATACCGATATACCGCGCCATAAATCTGTAATAATTTTTGCTGTGTATGTGTGTATGTTGATAGGTTCCATTGGAATTCCAATGGCACGGGTGACAGAACCAAAGAATTCTTTATTTTATCTGATTTGTTACATAATATACCATTTATTATATTAAAAAAACTCTCTTCATTTTTCGTCAACGTTGTTAAATGTTATGTATCAAAATTCTTGATATTTTACAGGAATATATCTTTATATGTCTGTCATAAAAATTCCATACACAATTTGCCTTTTTATTAACCTCAATTTATAAATTTAATTAATTAATTTAAGCATATATCAGCTTGATATCTATCTAATCTATCTAACAGTTCCTATTCTATACGTGTGTTGTTATAGTTTATATTGATAAAAATACTTCATACTTGGAGAATTTCATAAATAGAAAGTTCTGGAACACGGACGGACAGTCGGCAATTGGAGGCTGGACGCAAACTTGTCACATGTCTCGCGAACTCGCTGTGAATTGAACTGCTCCTAACTGTTTTACATACACTTATAGATATGGAAGAGACTTCCTTGGGCTAAAATTGCATTACAGCTGTAAAGGTTTAGAAATTGTAAAATATGGTTTTAATTTTTAACACGCTAATGATATTGCTAGTGCTTTTGGACTTATTATAGTTTACTTGCTTATATTATTATTATTTATAATAAAAATCTTTATATCCAATAAACAAATAAAATAAATATTATTGTTAATTATAATAATTTATTAGTGGCTTCTTAGTACTTTTACTACAAATTTTCAGCTAATCATAAATTTTTGATAAAGTTTTTAAATCTATCTACTTTAGAAAGATCATAAGTCAGGGTAACAAGCTTTCAATTATCTCGAATTTTACGTCGAACTTTAAAATAAAAATGAAAGCACTAATAACAATAAATAATATAAAATTTGAAAAAAGTCTTTGTGCATCGAAGAAAATAAAACAAACGTAAACCATTGTAATCTTACACTATCTGAGTCGTCAAATTGGTCTATAGCGTTAGCAAGCTCAGTGAGGAGCTCAATTTGGGATAACAATAATCACTTATGGAAAATATTTGTTTCCCTTCCAGATGCTATATAGCAGTGAACGATTACAATCGCACAGCAGCTGAGGCGTCCAAATCGCCCAATGAGTTGGTCCAGCAAGTTTGGGTGACGGCACATTGAGGAGCTCCGATCTGCTATAACAATACATGTGACAAGAATACACACGAATTATACTATTTTGCTCGTTCAAAAATAAACAACGCTTTGATTATTTTAAAAGATAATAGGTACCATCAATTATAGTGCAATGCAATGAAGAAATTTTTAATTACCTTTAGATTCTTCACCTACCATTTTTTGTCTTAAAAATCATCCTCGTACTTCAAGGATTTATTCTAAAAAGAAAATGATCGAAATCGATGTTTCGCCCAAAATTTTCCTATAGTAGAAAGAAAAGAGTTTAAGTCTAGATATTACCTCAATGCCCTTACAAACTTTATCTTTTTATATTGTTATATTTATATTTTTATTTTATATACAGACTATGACAGATAATAATACTTCTTAAATAAATATACCACATTATTAGATTTAATTATTATCTGAAAACTCAATCACGATTTGAGTCAATTTAAAATGGCAAAATTGTGGCAACACAGAGCTGCCATCAATCACAAAATTTTAATTGAATTGATGATTTAAATACGTATTTTAAAACCTAACATAAACTTACTAATGTTTTACAAAACGCTCATGAAAAATGCATAAATTGAGTCGTAACTCATAAATAAAATACATCATTACAACTCTGCACCTAATGAACGAATCGCTTAGAATATGAAAAATAGTCGACCATTGCAAGAGGTCATTATTCATAATGTAACCAATTTCAGAAGACCCATATTCGTAGCGTTTTCTAACTACGTTTCTACGGAAGAAGGGTCTCTTTAAATTGGGAGGCTTGTAAAGAATTGTTGTACATCTTGAACGCAAATTATACGTTTCAACATATCTTAATAATAGCTGGAATACATGTTCTTTGATTAAAATGAAAGATGAAAGACGATCATTATTATAATAGGTTATTTCCGCGGTTTTATTTTCAATTGTGATAATAATCCATATGGTAGATAAGAAATCTTTCTTTCATTGAATAAAATATAAAAATTTTGTAATTAGTTGAGTAGCCATTTTTTTAATTAAATAAACAAAATGTCTTGCTCCTTTATAACATACTAGCTATTGCCCGCGACTCCGTTCGCGTGGACCTTCATATAAACTGTGACCCTCCATTTCCTCCCTTACAATCCTCAAAAATTGTAGCCTATGTGTTATTCTGATGTATAAGCTATATTGTAGTAAAGTTTCATTCAAATCCATTCAGTAGCTTTTACGTGAAAGAGTAACAAACAACCATACATCCATACATCCATACATCCATACTTACAAACTTTCGCCTTTATAATAGTAATAGGATAATAGGATTGGATGTAAAAAAATATAAGATAGATTCTTATATGAACAATAATATTATATCTCACGTATAAATTTGCCTATTGTGCCCTTAAAAAGGCCGGCAATACATTCGTGAAATCTCTTCCAAGTATTTCTGAGAGAACTTTCGAGAAATATGACCATTGAACTTCCTTGTCACAATCTTAAACAGACATAAAAGAAATTGTATTCTTGCTTAAAACAGGAGCTCATCAAAATTCCTTCCAAGAGCAAATTAAACAAACCATTCACCGCAATAAACTCCGCCAGTAAATATATTTAGGAGGTATTTCGAATAAAGTCGTAACGGAATAAGTGCTTGTAGCACGTCTGCCCGCTTCGCACGCCGCTCACGAACTGATTTGAATTTAGAATTTTCACGCTCGACTGCTATTTTTTTCAGCAATTCAACATTAAGGTTTTACTGTGCTTAAACTATTACCGTAGTTAAAAATGTTATTCTCATTGCAATTTATTAGATATACAATACGTTTAAATCATTATTATTTATCTCATTCTTCAATCCTCTTTTAAATTAACTGTCTGTGGGTGATTCCTAACCACCGTTTGAGTCGCCCATCATTGAATAAAAATGTGTTAAAGGAGAAAAAATAAACTTAACCAAAAAATACTCTCATCTATTTTACATAGGTTCTTAAAAGGTTAAAATCGTCTTAAAAAATGGTCTTGTTAATCAAAACACATGGCTTAGATTTAACATAAGAAATACATTAACATAATTAAGCTTCTATTCTTAATACACGTCTGGCAAACCACAAGTCCACAGTAATATAGCTCAAAAATCTAAAATGTCATTAGGCGAAAGAAATCCGAGTGAAAAGTGTAAACAAAATAAAAGCCAGTACTAACTTTGTTTGTATCTGTAGAAATGGTAAGGAGATTAACTGAGAACGCTAATGCGGTGACTGTGGATTTATCAAATTAAAAAAACTTGTTTTCTCCAACCCACAGACGAATTTCAACCTTACCATGCCTTAAATAAAGTTTCTTTTTGACCAACAATTGGATCGTGACACGGAAGAAGTCAGGAATTAATGGTGCATCTCGAATTTTGTTTTTCTCTCCCATTGAGAGTATTCGACGTGAGTTTAATCAGATTTTCGGATTTACATTTTCGAATCTGAATAGTGTTTGTAATGCTTAATTAGGGAAATGGGAGATTTCTGTCTCTTTAAATAGGAGTTACTTTTGGTTGAAAGCGTCGGGTTTATCCTTTGTTTTATTGGGTCATACTAATAGAATCTTCTAGTGAACTTTATATAGAGGACAGTTGCTAAGCGAGATGGTTTGGGTAAAAATAGCAGAGTTACTTTTAAAAGCAGTGAATTGGTTCGTAAAATTTATCGCTAATCGTCATCATCATCGATCCTTTATAATGTTAGTTTTGGTAATAACTTTAATGACCAGTAATGAAAAAATCGATTTATTTTAGGACAGAGTTTGCAACGTTCTTTCTTTCTTATATTATGGCATTAGCGTCTAGCTTTTTGCGAATGTCAATGTAATAAGAGGCAACGTGGTCAAGATAAAAGTCGATATGAGTCAAGTAAAATCGTCATCAAGTCGTCTTTAGTCCAGTCAGTAAGTCGTTTCGTTCTGCCCTTCGTAAAGTGATAGTGAGCTTTACGAAGAACCTCGACGAATCTTGGAGCAATCGGAACGGCGCTACTAAGCGCTCTCAAATGAATTCTTCATTTCTTGGACACTTATTAGCTAGTTTACTGAATGATACACTATCACAATCATACATTAAATCACTTTATGCACCAAAAAAGGAATATTCAATCGAGATTACATATAGACGCCGCACGATTCCCGCCAAAACTCCTGCCACATTCTTAAAGATACCAATGAAAAGTCGAACCAGCAAAACTGATTGTTCAGATTAGTCAATCAGAACTGGTAATATGATTGCAAAAGTTTATGACCTAATTTATGCATTTAAAAATCTTATATTAGTACTATTTCAATGAAGCAAGTCTATGTTCTATTCTCTCATCTCTCTCCTCATTTGGTAAGTTTAAAAAATACGTACATTTCAACTTTTCTCAACAATTGAATTGAATTGACTATATTAAAATCACCACGTATTTTGTTTTCAACTACTTTATAATCCAACTTTATCATACTTGAGTTACTGCAACAAAAACAACAGAAAGGTAGAAAACTGACAAAGAATAATTTCTAACAAAACTTCGGGCGGCGGCGACCGATGTTTTCAAATTTGATTCAGACTCGGTCAAGTTTTATTAAGTTACACAGAAACAACTAGTCGGGAATTTTTCAAACTAGCCTCGGGTCTAGCGACGCTACTTCCAATCCAATTAGTCAATGAACTTGGTCTTATCCCAGCTAATAAGATGAGTTGGGGGTATTTTCATACTGGAGAAAGATCTAGAAGTTTCTTTCTAATATGGCCGAGCTATGTCTTAGTAGCTTAGTTATTTTTATGCGAGAGTTTGTTGTTATACCATTCCCACCATTTTTCCAGCTGGCATTCAACCGCCGTATGGCACTGGATATGACATTGGGTTGTATTTTAAAGTAATTTTAATTTTAATTTTAAATTGTAATTTTGCATGTTATGCCTTTCAATAACTATGTTGTACATTATTATCATTATTAATTATTTTTTTTCTTATGTTTTGTATTTTGTATCAACAAGTGATTGGCCTTATTAATAAATAAATGAAATAAATAAATAAATACCATTTTGAAAGATGTCAGTTCACAATGTGCTTTAAAACAAACTCCTTTGCCATTTACAAGGATAAGCAATATCACGCGGTATTTCCGATGCAAAACGACTTGGAGTGCTTCAAGAAGAGAACGTATTTCTTTTTAAAAGGCCGGCAACTCACTCTAGAGCCGTCAATCTCCACGAGTTTTTATCGGCGACGAAGCCCACTTTTCATGTGACTGGCCTGCCTGTTAAAAACATACATACGAAATTTTAAGGATATGTAATGAACCAAACATACCACCTTAAACATTTACACCAATTCACTTGCTTGGTTCTCATCCATTTCATTTTATCCCCCAACCTACCTACCCGTAAGAATTCGCGAATAAATTCGTAATACACCGAGTCTAACCGGCTATAAAATAAGAGCACTTTTATCTGAATAACTTCCTCAGAATGAATACTTCAAACGGCCCGATGTTAATCGTTGCAGGCTTCTCTCAGGGGATCACCTTTGATACTCAAACGTTTGCGGTTTTACAGCGCGGGAAATATGAATGGACTACAGGGGATAGAAAGTTACCGGTAATAGCCCGGTGCGGGAGTGATTGACGTGACTATGGAACGAGGTTAGCAAATTGCAGTATTTTGAATTGAATCTACGAGTATGTTATATAGGATGTAGCCATTTTAATGACCGTGCAAAAGTAAGCTGCCTTCCTATGTGTCAGAAAATACTTCTTCATTTTGAAAATCTTAAAAAGTTTTAGTATTCGCGGTGACTGCAGTCTTATTCTATGCAATTATCTATCTCGATGTTAAACCATCTATGTAAAAAAGTGACAACATAACATACCTACAGAAAACATAACCTTCCTTATTTTCGCTTAAATGTCAAGTGCTTTATGAAATAAAGTATACGTCAATAGCTTACTTACTCGTATATCTGTGACTAAGTAAATAATGAGGCCACTATAATATAATTTAAAAGCAATGTACAATACCGATTATTGCCTCTGAAAAAACCCTAAAAAAGGATTTTCAGTACATTTTTCACGTTGAAGCAACTTCACACTACTTTGGGCGGCAAAATTGTTAGTTGCGCAAATTGACAGCGCCACCTACTGGGTTTGGTAGAACTAGTGATGTCGATTTATCGATATAAAATATACGTTGAAATAAAGTATTTTTTCCGTGACTTATAATATTGCGTCACGTACTTGCTGTATATAATTTTTTACTTATTACGATGCTTATTTATAGAATGTTTAAGTTAAGCTAATTTGTAATTTTAAATGTGGTAATATAAATATATCATAGAAATATAAATAGTCATATCATATAAATAGTCCATTTTACAGCACCATATTATTCAAGTTAATTTATTATCTGACATTCAAATTTATTTTCATTTTATACTTGGGTTACGATTAAAATATGAATTTCAGGGGCGTGTCTTCTATTGTCTTATTTATGTTATATAAATAAATCCTTCTTTCGTTGCAACTTTTTTTTTATAAACAGAGTATTCCTTTTTTTAAAACTATAGACAAACGAACATCACTACCCCGAGCCCCGAATGCAACGAAGCGGCATTGCGTGACTGAACTCCGTGATGAGCGGACGTGCATGCAGCTAACGAAATATATTGAATATTCTCGAATATTCTACAAAAATGCCTTTGAATACATGAATGCACGTCTAGGTGCTTTCTCTTTTAGAACTCGAACGAAATAAATTTTGCGAACTACTATAGAGCGGTTAGGCGTTCGTCTTTCAATATGAAGAACGTTTTAGAATGCTTATGTTTACTAGTTTTATATAACCATTAAATTTACTCATTAAATATATCACAGAGATCTAAGAAGTTGGACTCATCACTAAAAAATATTCCTTCCAGAAACCCCGTAATTTGTTAAGAAAATAAGACATATTTTGAAAAGTTAGTAATTAAATATACTATAACTTTATACATATTTTTCTTCTAGCAACTTTTAAATGAAAAACGTTTTTGTGTAAAATAAGAGTAGATTTAAAAAAAACGTAACTTGTTTAAGATTTTGTTAAATTCTAAAGAAATTAGAAGAATTCAATAAAAAAACTAGTTTCATATATTTGGTTGCATTTAATGTAACGTTATTATAAAATTAAACTCATCCGAATAGTAAATATAATTCAATAAAGCATTGAATTCAAAGACTTTTTTCTTCTTCAATCAACATTTCAAATGATTTTCTATTTTCTATTAAATTATTCCTATAAAAATCAATTATTATTCTTACAATATCACTGACCAAATATATAGTACCATTTGCATTCAAAATACAAACAACTTAAGTACCTGCCTATTACATTATATCTACTTCAACTTTTCTTCTAATTTCCATAGATAAATAAAACTAAGCAAGAAAACCACACACAAAAGTTTTCTCAACTTAATACAAAGATCTCTTAAGATCTAAACGACGCATGCGCTCTCAAGCCCCGCCTTTTAAGAGAGAGACATATGTCGATTTCATATTTCCATTGTGCTGATTTTTATTAAATAAAAATGATTTCAAATATATGACAAGTCCTTCAAGATACTACTGTCCTCAAATGTTTCAAGGTTAAATCAGTCTTTTTAAGATATTAGTTATTATAGTTACTGTAAGTAATTGGATATGTCCTTTAGAAATGGTTAAGGATGAAATTTAATAAAAATGCTTAGAATAATGGATGGAACTATTCAACATATAGGTATGCCTTTTTAGTCCAATTTGCTACCTAAAATATATCGCCGATGATCGTGAGCGCATCTTTTTTCAGTGCATATTAAAATGCGTATTAAGCTGTTATCCATAAGAAGAACTACAACAGAATCGAACAAGAATATTACTAAATAAACGCCACTCATAATTATTCAATAATGTCCCATTCTAGTTTAATATTAATTTTCTGCAAATCTCTTTCCCATTAAATATGGAAAATCAAATCTAAATATTTATAATGAAACATTTTTAAACAAATGACTACTCCAAAATTGGTGCTCCTAATTAAAAAATATTTAAATTTTTTTTTAAATAACTACAGTCAAAGTAATCTATTATCTCACTGTGGTAAATGAATCATTTTATAAGAAAAACAAATTTGATGTTTAACATGATATATGTATATATGTAGTCTCATCTACACGTATTCATTTCATGCCATTCATTTAAAAACTTTAAAAAATTTTGCAAATCCTTGCAGTATGTCTACGAAAATATGAGATGCATTTTCGAGTACAGAGAATCCTGCACCATATTAATTAATAAGAGTATCCAACTTAGCGGCTTTTTCATTACAGTATCCTGTCGAGTTTTCCACTTTTTCCTACCAACTTCAATTCATTACGCTGTACCTCCTGGAAGTTCTTGTTTTAATTAAAGATATTCACTGAAAACCCGCCCATGGAGCCTTAACTCACTGAGACGTGGTTGGCTTATTTTTTTTTCGATTCAGTCATTCCCGCCTCTGCGACCCTCCCAAACAAATAGCGGAATACTTTAAAAACAAATTCGGCATTACGCCATTCTACGTCGTAGCATTAACCGGTAAAGTCTAGACTCCTTTGAGCTTCATGTGTTACTTAAGCTCTTTTATTATTGGGCGAGAACCTTCAGTTCATTTCAGGAAAGCGACGACACGCCGAGATATTCAGTTGACCGCGATCGCCCGCGAGAGCAGTCGTGTCTCACTTAATTGAAATTTCACTGCGAGTCGCGAAAAACTTTTTGCCAACGTAATTTCGTAATTGTAATCCTTAGGAGTGCTTACTGTGTTTTATTTTTAAATATTGATTGCATCGCTCATATTTAAGGCTGCTGGTATGTATTTTTTTATAGTTTATCTAAAGTATTTTAAGAATTATTTTTGACAATTAAGACGTAGACGTTGCGCTAAAATTATATTCCTACAAAAGTAAGCCTACCTTCATTTATTAAAATCCTAATTAAATATATTTAATATGTTCCAATTGAGTTTGATATTAGTTTTACCGTTTATACAACGTATAAAATAAAAAAATATTCACGTTTTGTTTAAAAAAAATATAGTTATTGTTACCAACGTAAATTAAAACTTAGTTTATTTTATTTAATTGCAATTATTTAATTGTTATTTGTATAACCACGTGATCTTTAAGAAAACAGTGTTTTACCTGTTAGGTTATACACGTTAAAAATAAAAAATACTGTAATTAAGAACAGACCTGCTTATAAAAAAATACCTTAATACAATAATATTGTAGGTATATTATTAATACTAAAAAATATGACCTTTATAAAACTATTACTTTAAAATAAAATAACTTTCGTATATTAACATTAAACTTATTATGTTTTTAATATTTTATTTTATAAAAAAAATCTATTCAGTTTTTTCTAAGTTATACTTATTTGGTTTTGCCAACCCAAATTTTTAACAATAGATAGGAATTTTATATAAGGAATATGTTATTATGAAATACCTCAAAACGAAGTTTTTTAGACAATATTATCGTACTTGCATACAAACTTTTCACCCAAAAAAAATAAATTCTGTAAAATGTACTCTATGTCCTTTACCAAGCTTTATATTATATTAAATACCTATATGTTTAAAAATCGTAACAGACATACAAACAGACTTGACTTTTATAATATTTGTATAGACTAAAGCTAATGTGTATTTATTTAAATGGCCATGAGAAGAAAATTAATCCTAGAATGAAATTTTTTTTATTTAAAATCTTAAAATATGTAAAAATTTAAAGTACCGTAAAGATCTACCTTACTTTTAATAGATGTACTAGCTGTGTCCCGCGGTTTTACCCGCGTAGTTCCCGTTCCCAGGACAATACTTACCGGGATGTAAGCTATCCTATCTTTTAAGTTGGATCAAACTGCACAAGGTGTGAATTTTATTATAATCGGTTAAGTGGTTTAGGAGTCCATTGAGGAAAAACATTGTGACACGAGATTTATAAATATTAAGATTATAATGAGCGCTGTTCCTAGAACATGAAGAAGAAACATTATTTCTTGTTAAATCGTTAACGAGATGTGCAAAGCAGATTAAACAGGGCAAAATTTGTTTGCCAATCGATAACCTCATGTCTTTATAGATAGCAATAATTGATTGTTGACTGTTTGTATATACTATGTTCGAAATCATTCCTTAAAATGCACTATTCAATAGTGTAATTTAATATATAAAATATTTAGCTTTGCCTCTTGTTTTTATTTAAATTATATTAAAAAGTTATGACATATTATGATAATAAATAATGAATCCTTTTTTGCCTTAATAATGTAGGAAATTGGGAATTAATTTCGACGCTAATAAATGATTACAATTCTGTACTATAAAGTAACTTATTCAATAAGTTTATGTGAATTATTCTTCTTTTAATATAGGAACGTATAGCGTTACAAAAACAAGGTATAGGGTTTTTAAACCGTAAAGATATGAAAATAATATATAAAGGATGTGTTAATAGAGCTCGTAGAAAAAAGTTTTTTTAAACAAATATTTATTTTGTTATTTTATGGTTTCCACAAATTAAAAGAACTGATTTCCCAATATTTTTAATTTAATGGTTACGCTGAAGTACAAACTATCTTTTGTGGAAACTGCATCTTTATATTATCACAAAGATTACTAATCCTTTTATTATCACGCAACCTACGAGAGTTAAACCACGAAACGCATTTAATGCAACAGATATAAAATATTTTTTAACAAAAGGCAACCGACTTCAAACTAAAAAGCCAGAAAAAATTTGCTCCTCACAAAGTAGGTAATACGTATTTTCATATAGTATATAGAAATGATTTAATTGTTATTTTATAATTTTAAACTCGGTGCCAAGTAAATGCTAGAACAATCTATACAGTATCGATTTAACCAAACAAACAGTTATTGTTTTACTTAACACCGACTTGCACCACCTAAGAAGTATCACCTCTCAAACAAAAAAAAATCATCGGTCCACAGACGGCGAAGTTATCCCAGAACAAACATAAAAAAATATATACGATCGAATTGAAAAACCTCCTTTTTTTGAAGTCGGTTAAAAATATACAATTTTGATATTTTTTTGTTAAAATAATGTCACGGATCATATTTACATATAAAAAAGCAACTTTCCAAAACAAAATCTCCAACTCAATGGCACGTTAGGTGTTTTTGAAATTATCATATTTTAAGTCACCGGCTCAACTTCAACTTTGCGCAGCCAAGGTGTTAATCTCGACAAATTATTCTACCCTTCTGTTTGCTTATTAATTTGCTGCTCGGTGACTTTTAATTGGGTTATTTTCTTTTTCGTTTCTGAGTAGGCTATAGGTCTACAGGTTACAGGGGTTGCCTACATAAGTATATTAACATATTCAACATAAGACAATTTTTATCACTAAAATATATAATGATTGAATTGATGAATATTATTACTTATGATATAATTATTAAGTCTCCTTATTAACGACCTAATTTGTAAAAGCTATTCGAAACTGTCTAAACAGACTGTTCGTAATTTTGACGTTTTTTTATATCCATAAAAGGAATCTTAATATTCTTTTATGACATTCAAATTAGAAAGACGATTAGAAATTTAAATTAAACTTGTACAGGGACCTTCACGACGGTCTGCTTACCAAATCAAAACTTCAATAAAACTAATTTTTAAGTACCTATAGATTAAAAAGATTTTGATCCTGTAACGACTTATGATTACATATTATATATTTCTAGCCAGTATCACGAGAAACGTCTCTACATAAAAAAAACTCTTAAAATTAATATTTCCCACGCAACACTTTTTCGTTACACCCAAAATTACAATAACGAAGTTTTGGCGTGAATTATCGTCGGCTAGCTGTGCTGGGCTGAAGTAATAAAAAGTAATGTAGAATTTCAAGAAGACGTGTGAAAGTTGAACGGTGAACGGATGAGTCGTTATATTAAACTGCGGGGTGCCTCTCAATTTCACGAAAAAACTTATAACGCCTCTGCATAGGCGCGGGAAGCTTTGGATGCGGCATTCTAATAAAAGGAGATAAAACGACCCTTAAGGTTTGGTATCTAGATAGATTACATTGGATAAATACATAGATGATACTAATTATTTTGGTGTTTCCACGAAAATATAAACTACACTGATTTGTTAAGATGTGATCTTAGTTAATAATATCCAAAACATAAATGTGAAATGAGAGCCAATTTCAATCTTAATATGATAAACGCCTTGGTTGTTGACTTCAATGACAAAAAAGTGAGATCTATACGAGTGCCAAGTTCAATGGTCAGTCCTAAAAATTATTTTTAAGTAACAGTATAACATATCATATCTTCTTATAACATAAGATAATGTATTGTACCCTAAGGTCTGTGTTGGCTAGTTTTTATAAGCCTACCAATGACTTATTGTGGTCGATCGCTAGTTTCTACCAACAATCCAAATTTCCTGAATTACAAAATAAGAACAAACAAATACTTGTAGGTATAGAACTTGCGAAGGCTATAATTCATATATAAAAACTAGCCAAAACAGACCTTTGGCTACAATACATTATCTTATCTTATAAAAAGGATTATTTTATACTTAGGTTATACTGTTACTGAATAGACTAGCTTAAAGAAAACCGAAGTCATGTTATAGCATCCCATCAGAAATATCATAGGGATATTTATACCCTAGATTCCTTTCTCTCTTAGTTGTCTAGCATTAGATAAAAATCTAAGCTAATGTTATAACTAATAAACTAGTCTAAATTTTGTTTTTTAACAATCTTTGGCGTAGCCTGCACAAATTAGCTCGTAGTTTTCATATTAAGCCTACAAACTTTTCAATATTTTTTTAATATGTAGATATAAGATAGCTCAATAAAATCTTCTCTCTCCGTGTACCAATAGGGGCAACTTTTTGACGTAGTCACGGCAAAGAGCTCTGTAAAAGAGTACTCTTTTACGAAAGTTATGGCGGCGGGATTAAATTTTCTTTCTAACACCGACGTTTCCAGAACTTTTTAAGCACAACACAAACAAATGCCTTTTTTATTTGAGCTCAGAGTTATTGATGGATTCAATAAGCCATTATTTATGATACTTTTGTATAAAAATGTGTGTTAAAAGAAATAAGTTTAAGCAGTTTTAGTTTCACTTTATATGAATAATAAAAAGTATCTTAGATTAACTATAATATGTATGTTTAAATTACTAGCTGTGCCGTTGGAATTAACAATTTATAAATAATTTCTCTCCATTGCCTGAATTACAGAGCCTAGCAGAAAGTCTTTAGTAGTTTATTCCTAGCTTATCATTATATTTAGTAGAATAAAACGTCTACTAAAACACTACTTCATCATTCAAGTAGCCACGGAACCTATTCCTTAAGAACTAACAAACGAAAAAACCTCTAAATATTAAAATAGATAAGAAGATGGCAGAAAATATTTAGTAGTTTATTCGTAGCTTATCATTATATTTAGTAGCATAAAACGTCTACTAAAACACTACTTCATCTTTTAAGTAGCTACGGAACCGATTCCTTAAAAAGTAACAATCGAAAAACCCTCTAAATATTAAAATAGACAAGACGAACGCAAGTCACTCCGCCATTTTGTCCACGGTAATAAGAATTAATTACTCGTACTACACCTAATTAATGTTTCAGTTCATAAACAAAGACAATATGCTGCGTCATCGTTTTGTAATTAATTTTTATATAACAATGTATTTTAGCCTTATATTGAACAGTTAATGAAGGTTTAATCCCTTAGTTAATTGACGTGTATTTAGATTATATTTTTGATGATGCGTTGTAAAACATTATCCCATCAAAAACAATACTTGTCAAAAAAACCAAGTCTCCCAACTCAATTGTTCTACGGTAAAAAGTTATGAGATCCATGTAATACCAAGTCGGTTATTAATTTATTCAGTCTCTACTTAAGCGACTTTCTCGTCTTAATACGTCCAGTCCCTAGGACCACGATCGTGGTGCATAACAATTAAAAATCAATTGTGTCTGTAATATTCGTACTCGAAACATTAAGTTGTTATGTAATAATTAAGAGGATTTTATAGTGACGCATATCAATATTTAAAAAATTTAATGTTTTATATAAATATATTGAGACTCGGCCATCGCATGAAAATACGTGTTAATTAAATTATTATGTTCATTCTAGTTTTATCCACAAAGAAGTTACAGGGGGTCGAAAATGGCCTGAATTGCTTCGAGAAAAGGATGGTACGGCCGTGCCGCTTTTTTGCTCGACTTGGTGGGGGCACTGCCGTGCCCCCTGATATGAATATCTTAACTAAGAGAACAACAGCTTACGTAATTTATAGTGCATTTACTATTGTAAATAAATATATAAATAATTTTATTAACTGGCGGCCTTATCACTAAAAAGTGATAATTTGCAAGAAACCATAGAAAAAAAATTAATGATTATATTGCGGTTGCCGACATGGATCAAATTTTCGAATATAATATTGGATATGTAGAATAAATACGGAATTTTAATAGTATCCTGTGTGTCCTTGGGTCTATTTTACTGATATGCTAATTTCAGCCAAATTTATTCAGTAGTTTTTGCGTGAAGGAGAAACAAACATGCTTACACATGTACTCGAAACTTTCGCGCGTACCTATATACTTAATATTAAAAGAGTAAAACAACAAACATACATATTACATGATATTACATGCATCCATACAAACTTTCCAATATTTAATATTAGTAGAACATGTACACATAAACGTATAACGCATAGACGGATAGTCCCTTAATTATAATCGGTCCGCCGTCAGTGAAGCTAAAACTGTATATTTGTAAGTGTAAAAAGCACGTTTTTATACTCGATGACACGCACACAAGCCCACCGATAATGTTGCTGTTATAAGAAAATTCACCCCATATAAATGTGGCAAAATTAAAATCTACGAAAAACGTACGAATTTTGATGCAACGGACTACGGCGACGATTTATGTAAGTAGACAAAACTGTCTACTTTGATGGCTTCACTTTTCGTGCTCATATCGCGATTCTAGTTTTTTTTTTATTCTATGCATATACATATACATATACTATGCATATACATATAACTACAAGCAACATGCGAGCCATATCTTCATACAAAGATCGCGTAGGTTATCAAACTAGTGTTGTGCATTAAATAATTACACACATAGTGATGTGATTGCTCACCCCGGGCCAGGGATGCGCGATATTATCTAATATTTATACACTACGGCTTGCGACTAGATTGTGTCGTTGTTTATTTAGGAAACCGTTTCCATGACTTTCTTTAGTGTTCAGAGTGCTGTTAACTTAATAACTACAAGTTATTTATTAGGGCGGTGTTAGCTGCGGTTTATTAAGGAAAATTAATTGTGTATTTTCTCGTAAAACGTATCTTATGTATGTAGGTAGGAGTCAGATAACTTCATACCAATTTTTTTAGAATCGGTCGAGCCGTTTAGATGTGACGAAGTAACAAACTCACAAAGTTTCACCTTTATAATATTAATGTAGATTTAAAGCTATAAATACTTACTGTATTGTGGTGGTAATCTATCCTATAATATCGTTTATTTTTTTAATTTATTTTTTTACTTTTAACTATTTTGAATAGCATCTTGTATCAAAATAGGTATTTTTTCTGTTACAATCTACGTATATATTTCGACTGATTGAGGATCCTCTCTTAGTTCGAGTTTTAAAAAAAAAAGAGAAAAGTCTTTATTAAAATGAATTACTCAACACATCCCTCTTTCCCGTTGGGAAGCTAAGTAACTCAGACAGAATCCAACAACAAATCGTTGAATAAAAGATCCGATGTTAATATTGTAAGCATCAATTATTGAACATTTGTGGGGGCTAGACTTGAAACTTGCAAAAGTCGGAGATTAATTTTGCCACTACACTTTAATTTTTATTACGGTAAGTACAGCGATTAGAAGATTTAGACTTTTAATTATTAAGACTTTTAACTTCAACTAATGACTTCAATATTTCATTGAAATCTTGGAGACTCATGAAGTGTACCTGTATTGTTATTGAGATGATATACAAAAAATATATTTAAGACCCTCAGAAAGATTACTTTAAATACTTAATCTATGCGTTTTTTCAACAAACAACAACAACATTTTTGACAACTTTCTATTATGTTTTAATTTTTGAACGGGAAATAGATAACCCAATTGCCGTAACAGAAACTTTATACTTTTTGAAAATGGTTCAAAATGTCAATAATTCAGAATTTGTGTATCAAGGTTACTACGTCAAAAAACGCATCGATTACTTATTTAAAGAAATCTTTCCGATGGACTTTAATTTTATTTTTTATACATCATCTCAATAACTAATCATGTCCGCTCCAAGAGTCTCCAAGATTTCAATGAACTATTGAAGTCATTAGTTGAAGTTAAAAGTCTTATTAAAATCTTCTAATCACTGCACTTACCGTTTTAAAAATAATTGTGTAGTGGGTTTTGGATTTTTTGGCAACACGACTATAAAAATCGTTATAGGCTTATGCCTTATGGTTTCAGTGGCCATCGGGAGTTATTTATGGAGATCGTATCATTACACAATATACAACAAAGTCGGCTTCTTTTATCTGTCCCTATTTATGTTTAAATCTTTAAAACTACGCAACCGATTTTAATGCTGTTTTTTTTCAGATAAAGCAATTTAAGAGGAATTTTTATCATAAGGCAGAGTGGTATGAGTTGTCGCTAGTCTAACTATAAAATTAAAAAAGCTCTTATAAACTCACTACGATATTATAGTGTTTTTAACATTAACAACGTTCAAACACAACTTTCTCCGAATAACCTAATAAACAACATGTCATACGATAAATTCAGATGCTATTAAGAAAAACATTTTATAATAAATCAAGGACAAAAAGGCAATGTAGGAAATTAAACCGCGCTTTTCCCGGATGACACATCGCTAAACGACTACCTTGAAAGCCTTAATGTTCATAGAAAAACGTTCTTGGAAGCTATAAATAATAAGTTTATGTAAACAGAATTTTCTTTAACATATTTTATCTCACCTAAAAAAATTGATTTAAATAGTGTGTAGATATTTTTGCGAGATTTATTGTACTGGTTTCAGATGAAACAGATGAAACAGATTCTTAATATATAAATAAGTACAAGCTACTACTTCAACGTCATCTTTCTTTTGGGTTTTGATATTAGTTACTTGTAAATTTTTTTGTTAGTTTCCTCTTAAAGACTTGGTTACCGTTACCTACCTAGTACTTGTATACGAAAAATATAACGATAAATTCGGAATATACATAAGATGAAATAATCTTCGATATATTTCTTAATACGGATATTTAGTAGAGTAAATAGTATGTACTCGTCTGCCTAAAAAATATACTGGTAACAAGTACTAACATCACATCCATATCTAATATTATAAATGGGAAAGTGTGTCTGTCTGTATATTAGTCTTTCTTTCACGACAAAACGTTCTTTTAAGTGGATATAGTTGAAGGGTTGGAGAGTAACATGGGTTACTTCTTGCCCCTTCCTAACCCCCACTTCCTCAAAATGCAGTTTAAGGAGTTTAAGGCAGTTTGTATGGAGCATTCCGCAATGCTCAAGGTATAGGTAGCTGTAGGTATTACCAAAAAATCGCCCGTCGTTTAGAACCGTGCTACCCCGAATCTGCCCCGAATGCGAGCGAAGCCGCGGGCAAATGCTAGTCTATACATTTTAAAACAAATTAATCATACGAAATAAATAAATAAACATAATACACGTACGTAGTAATAAAAAAAGCCGAAAAACACATGCTTAAAACAACATCAAAATAATCACAAAGGCAATAGCTACCAGGCTACCAGGATAGCATAACGTATAAAAGGTCAACAAATAGCGACACCGCGAACGCTACCGTTTATAATTTCCAGAATAAATCGAACATAGCAATAATATACAGTTTAATACCATTAAGTCGGTCCCGGTCGGCGATAAACAAGCGATGACAATGCACGGGCAAATCCACTCAACTAAATTAACTCATGGTACTTGGTACTGCAATGCTGCGTGTTACACTGTCGCGTAAGGGAATTCTTTCCGTAAGCTTTATGTAAGAAATATGATGTTTTTTAAAAGTAATTATAATAATTATGTAGTATGGTTGTTAATCGAATAAAATATATTTTAATTCTGAATAATCAACGCTGCTCTTGCTATTATTTTTAAAGAATAAGATCTTTTAATACAATACAATTGACACAATTTATTCCATACATTATTTCATATATATTCATAATGAGGTTCATACTGTTTTATCATTTCAAAAATAAGGTGGGGTTTAATATAAGGCAATATTAGAATTAGTGTTAATGCTACCAGCTATTACTAAAGATGCGTTTTTGAGTTTTTATGCAGTCATAATATATGTCTTAACAATAATATAATTAATATGTTATACTTACGTATACTAGTTATATCTACAAAAGTAGCAGAAATTAAAAGAATGGCCATAACTCTACAGAATTTAAAGTTTAAAAGACAATTCCGCTGTATTTTAGCTCTTAATAACACCTCAAACGGTGTAACAGGGGGCCTGTAAGTTTTATTTGTAATTCGTATAGGAAATCCGATACGGCGTCGCATGGACCGACAAATGTATTGGATCACTTGAAAAATGTCCGCGTTGTTTGCACAGACAACTATTTATAGAAGTTTAATTGATTAAAAACTTTTTTGTTTGGTTTTACCTGCATTTATGCATGTATTAGACACGTAGACCTTCCTCTTGAATCATTCTATCTGATAAAAAAATGCATGAAAATCTGTTTTTTTTTATAAAATGAAGAGGGGAGACGAGCTGGACGCACTCCTGACGGTAAGAGTAGCGCCACCCCTTAGCCAATGCAGTGCTATCCGGAACTTTGCTAAAAGCCCAACTCCGGGCAGGGCACTACACCGACGCTCCCCACTTTAAGCCATCAGATGTTAAGACTCATTAGCCCAGTGTACCCAGCGAAATTACCGCTGGATACAGTGCCCTTCAGACCGGAGCACAGTGTCGCGTAGTTTTAAAGATATAAGCATACATAGGGACAAACAAAAGAAAATGACTTTGTTTTGTACTATGTAATGATATTATAATTCAGAAGAAGCAAAATATTAGGTATTCTAAACTTATATATCTGTAATTCAATTTCATTATATTTTTAATGTACGTTGAACGTAGTATGTTAAATTAAAAACATTTTTTGGCTCCTTTTAAAGTCATTAGTACCTATATAATTATTTAACTTTTTATTACTAACTGCATATAACCCAATAATAAAAGAATTCTATAGTCTCTGATATTTATAAAATTCAGTCTCCTATGCAAAATCCTTGGTAAAATCACTACGAAATTCCTCCCCATATTGTTTTATTGAGAGACGTAACATGCGAGGAATGTCACTTCGTTTTGGCGCCAAAGTGACTAGACGAAACGTCTAGAAACGTCGATCGCAAAATGGCGGTAGTTTTCGCGAATACAGATCGTATATAAATATTGTCATATGTCTTATATGTCTTATATGTATAAGAAAGTATAATAATTCTGCAATTAATATCTGTTGAAGTGTCTTATAATAATGCATATTATGTCTGTAGGTACTAAAAAAGTGTATTTGTAATAATTATTATAATACATCCATAATTGAAAAATTACTGCAGAATATTGTGTCTGTGGCAAATGTCATTATTTTAATGTTTTGTCTCGCTCACACACTTGTCGCCGCGGTTTTTAAAGAAAAAGCGGGAGCGTCACTTGAAAAGACATCAAATATTTGTATTGTGATACATATATGTTAAATAAATATTATCGTTAAAGACCTGCCGTGTCAAAGAAAAGTGATAGTATTCTATAAGATAAATGTGTTAAATAAATATAATAGTTAAAGTTTGGTTGTTTAAACGCACCGGCTATAACGGCGAAAGTTCCAGATATATAGAAAGTACATATTATTATATTTGCAAATAATGTCAAAAGTATTGTGATGTATAATAAAAACTACAACTACCAGAGACTTTTATAAGGTAAATTTATTTATAATAGAATATAGCGCCAATTAAAACTACCTAACAAATAATATTATGAGAAAATAAAAATCCTTTAATGTTTTATTGAGAACAATGTAACATCGTAAAAATGTCAGCGGTCGTAGGCGCCATCTTGACTAGACGGAATGTCTAGAAACGTCGCGTCGCCCGTAAAATGGCGATAAATATTGTCTTAAATAAAGAACATTGTTATTGCTATTAATTTTTAGGTCGATCATGTAAAATAACCGGGTATAATTTATATTACTTATGAAACAAGAATTTTTTACTTTTAATAAGTACTTCAATACAATTCCACGCAGTAAGAAGTCAGAAAAAAGTCTTGAACATGTTAAAAAATGTAAAATAATGACTAGAAAACGTGCGCATAATTTAATAAACTAGCCAATAACTAATTAAACAAACCGCTTAATAATACAGAATGACACATTTCTGTACGATCTTTATAATTGAAATAATTAATTTAATGATACAAAGAAAAGAAAGAAGAAGTCGGGGCGGGATGCTAGTACATTATTTTATTTATTTTATTTATTTATTCTTTATTACATTATAACATAACATAGTATACGAAAAGGAAAATACAGAAAAAGACACATGTAAAAGGCGGCCTTATGGCTATAAGCCATTTCTTCCAGGCAACCAGGTATAAGATAAAATAAGAAAATTAAAGTCGATTAGCGAGTACATATAAATACATAAGCTATACAACTAGATAATATACAATACATATTACATAAATAAACACATATATACAAATATACATACATATACACATACTTACATACATACATATAATATATATATTATTACATTAACTAACAGTAGAAAGGTAGTGATTATTAACTTTATACTTAAATGAGGATAAGGTTTGTGCGGTACGAATAGATAAAGGTAGTGCGTTCCATAGTCTGATAGCTGTCACTGTAAATGAGTCACTGTAAAACTTAGTGTGATGAACAGGGAAACTGAGGAGAAAGTTATCAGAGGATCTAAGGGTGTAAACAGAATCAGAAGAAAGGAAATTGAAGCGATTTTTAAGATAAGAAGGAGCGTGAGGATTAAATAAGATTGAAAAGAGGAAGCGAAGGATATGTGCATTGCGGCGAAGACGAATGGGTAGCCACTTGAGTTGCTTACGGTATTTTGAAATGTGATCAAATTTCCTTAAACCAAAGACAAATCTTATACAAAAGTTTTGTATGCGATCAAGTTTGTCAAGTTGGTCTTCATTAAGGTTGGAATAACAGGCGTCAGCATAATCTAGTAGAGGAAGAAGAAGAGATTGCGCAAGCATAATTTTAGTTGGAATGGGCAGGAAATTACTGAGGCGTTTTAAAGAAAAGGCAGCGGAATAAACTTTTTTCCTTACGGCATTTACTTGAGGAACCCAGGAAAGGATTTCATCTATTGTAATGCCAAGATTTTTTACAATAGAGCTGTAAGGAATAATTGTTCCATTGAGGTGAATGCTAGGTAAACATTTAAAGTCAACCTTTGAGCGCAGCTGCGGACTACCAATTATAATTACCTGGGTTTTTGTAGGATTGACTTTAATACCATATTGTTTACTCCAATCTGAAATTGAAGCTAAGTTACTGTTAGTATCGTGAATAGCAGATGGTAAATTAACTAAGTTACAGTGATTATATATTTGGAGATCGTCTGCATACATATGATAGAGAGAAGTTATTCGAGAAGTAATAGAATTAATGAAAATAGCAAATAAGAGAGGAGACAACACGCCACCCTGCGGTACACCGGCAGTAACATTGCACCAAGATGAATAGGTATCACCAAGTACAACGCGTTGTCGGCGCCCATACAGGTAACTACGAAAGAATTCAATCGCTGCTGGAGATATGTTAATAGATCTTAATTGTGTAAGCAGTATATCATAGTCAACACAATTAAACGCGTTGCTGAAGTCAAGTAGAGTCAGGATGGTAAGTTGTTGTTTATCCATACTTAGACGAATGTCATCAGTAACTTTAGCGAGTGCTGTGATCGTACTATGTCCAGGTCGAAAGCCAGATTGGAATGGACTGAGGATTTGATTTTTATTCAAAAAGACACTAAGCTGTAGTTGGATTAGACGTTCTAGGACTTTAGAGAGGAAGGGCAATACGGAGATAGGGCGATACTCATTGTAAGAGACAGGATTGTTCTTCTTGGGTAGCGGAGTAATATGAGCATCTTTCCATAGTGAGGGAAATTTACGGGACGAAATAGAAAAGTTAAGGATGTGCGTAAGAATGGGAGCGAGGACGTCGAGGATGGGGAGAATCATAGTACGACCAATTCCATCGCTTCCCGTAGCTCCAGACGCTATAGACACAATGATCTTCTTAACATCACAGACAGCAAATTGATTGAAAGTGAACGGAGGAAAGTTAGGAGTAGCGCAATTTGAAAGAGAAGATAAGGTATTGTTCTTAGTAACTAAATCAAAAGGATCTATATGAGAGAAATGAAGATTAAGTTTATTTATATCCAATTGGCAAGCTGGAGTGTTCGGATTGCTCTTGCCAACTCCTAATGATTTTAGAAATTTCCAGATGTATGCGGGGTCGCCGTTCTCGACTGAACTGAATATATGGCGTCGTTGTGCGTCTCTACACATGGTATTGCAGCGATTCCGAATATTCTTATACTTAGCAATTTTGTCTGGATCAGTGGACAGTCGCAATTTAGATTTAGCACGGTTTTTCAGTTTCATAAGCTTTTTTATTTCTGGTGTAATCCAAGGGGAAGGTACCTGCTTTAATTTAACTGGCCTTAAGGGAGCATGTTTATCATACAATTGCAATAATAGTAAATTAAATAGCTGTATTTTATGGTCAACGCAGTTGCTCCCTAATATTTTCTTCCAGTCTAAATTGCGCGCATCCTCGCACAGTTGATCAGCGTTCATACCACGAAAGCTACGCCGCATAATAGTTTTCTTTACAAGTTTAGGAGGCCGAACATTGTAAGACAAAAAAATTAAATCATGGTAGGAAAAGGCTACAGCTGGATGCTGACCATGATTAGATATAAGATCAGGACAGGAAACAAAAATAAGGTCAAGTAAAGATGGAACAGAGTTAGGAAAAAAATGAGTGGCATTAGAAGGAACATTAAATAAGTTAAATGATTCGGCTAAAGATAAGAGTTTTAAGCTACGAGAGTCTTTTTTTAATAAACAAGTATTAAAATCCCCCATTAAAATTGTATGCTTGTACAAAGGAACAAAGTTTTCAAGAAGTAGTTCTAAGTTAGAAAAATAATCAACTGTGACTGATGGACTATAGAAAACTCCAAGTAATAGTTTCGATGATGGAAAGAGAACCTCAACTAAGAGACTTTCCATCATACTGGTAGAGGGTGGATGAGCAGACGAACTAACAACATTAAAGGATAAATAATTTCGTAAATACAACGCTACACCACCCCCTCCTTTATGTACGCGATCATTACGGACAAGGTTGAAACCCGGCAAGGAATAACAAGATGTAGGAAGAGAAGGTTTCAACCAGGATTCGGAAACAAGGATAGCATGAATGTGAGGAGATACAAAGGATGATAACATGTCAGGATAATGCGCTGGAATACTTTGAGCATTTATGTGAATAACGTTGAAATTATCAGGAAAGGCTGAGAATTCGGAAGAGAGAATTGAGTGTAAGGAGTGAGAGGAGGTACTGAGAAAGCTATCATCACTAGAGCAGCTATCGGAAGAATGTGCAGAAAGATAATCAACCGAACAAACACTATCACTATCACATCTAACATTAGACATTATTAAAATAAATAAATAAATATGTTAATAAAATATATAATATTATAACTCAAATAAATCTTGAGTGTAAAAGTTAAAACTAAATGCTATTTTATCCTATACCCACCAGCGATATACAAAAATAAAATCTGAAAGTTTAAGCTACAATACAGAATTAAATTAACACTTTATGATAAAAACCAAACACCGTGTATCCGAGATCAAATTTGAACAATCTGTCAAATATATTATGACAATGACAGGCGACTTTGACATGTCATATGAGTAATAACTAATAGTTGCAGTTATTAAAGTTGCACAAATTTAGACAAAATCTTTCTCATTTTAAATTTACTTACACCTCCATTACAGATTACAATGATTAAATTTTATTATACACCCAACAAAGTTTGTAAGAAAGTTATTATAAAAGTTATATAGATGTCATTAGTATAGAATCAAGGCAACAGCATAACTAATTGAAGTCTATGTAAACAAGAGTAAGCAACATATCGCAATATTGGGAGTATATAGAATAACATTAAATGATGATATTTAAAAAAAATAAAAAAAAAGAAAGGAAGACAGAAAGAAAGTAAAAATAATAAATTGAACTCAAGACTCAACGATTTTTGGCAACTCGACGCGTCCTGCTTGCCATAGCCGTCTTCATACCCTTGTCAGCAGCGGCAGCTAGTTGAGCTGGAACTCCAGCACCAGAAGAAGGAATAGAGTTGAGTTCATTCATGCTGGTAATCTTGAATCTTTTGGAGTTGTTATCAACAACAAAGATACAGCCATCTCTTGTCCAGCAGTTGCCCAACCCGAAGCGTTTCCTTGCTGCCATAAAGGTGTCATGTCTAGCTTTTGTTAGGAACTCTGAGATAGTATATCCGGAACCCTTAAGTTGGCTTTTAGACGACCAAACATTGTTCCTAACACGGACATCAAAGAAGCTAATAAGTATGGGCCTTGGTTTATCTGCAGGAAGATGCCCCAACCTATGACAACGATTTATAGTATCTTTGCTGTCAAGAGGAATCTTCAAGACATCCGATATTATTTTAGTAACGGCGGTAATAACATTCTTATGTTCTTCCGGGACTCCGTGAACCAACAAGATCTTCCGTCTTGATCTTGCCTCCTGCTCTTCATAAAGGCGCGATAATACATCAATTTGAGACTGGAGAATTTGAAAGGAAGACATCACAAACGAACGGAAATTCTCAAATTCGCTGGCAAGCCTTGAGGATGGACTAGAAGTTCCTGGTGCAACAGTTACCTTGTTGAGCTCTTTGTGGAAATCCTCCATTTTCTTGTAAAAGTCTACTTGCATGTCTAGCATTGATTTTTTCAGTGTCCATAATGATTATTTGTAGTGATAGGTGAAAAAATTGAAAGTGAATTGAAAGTTGAGTTCTTGAAATAACACTGAATTGATGAGAGGACTATAAGTGCTAGCAGGTACAGTGATAATTTAAAACATATCTACTTGATAAAACTGAATAATACTATTTTAAACAAATAAAAAATTATAGAGCAGAAAAATGCGCGTTTTACTTTTCACATGTACCCGCCAAAAAAAATTATAATATGCCTCTACAACTTTTCTTCTCTTGTTCTAAGCAGCTGCTACTTCGTGGATTGTGCATTTGTGCCCCCTCTATGACTTTATGAGAAAACAAGCAAAGATGAGAAAGTAGTACTGAGAGAGGCGCCCGCCAGTCTGGCGTCTGAGGGAGCCAAAACTTAGTGATAAACTGCACTGTATTTGGCTCCCTCCGTTTTGGGGTATATGACGTAGTCTGGACAAAACTTTTTCTGTTTTGATAAGCTCATAATGTATGGGTCATACTGATAAGCTCATAATAATATTGTATGTTAACTACTCTTATTATGAAACGTTGAAATGTATATTACAATGAATAATGTATGGTGGTAGAAATAAACATTTATTATTATTCTTACTAAATTTTATCCCATTAATTCAAAAGGGTAATCAGATTAAAAAAATAATGATTAACAAA